>KZ807310.1:410696-443980 GCA_000696205.2 Oncopeltus fasciatus | reverse complement strand
AGCGATATATTCGTCGGCCTCGGAGGTTGGACTCTCGACACTAGTGCGGGGAATTTAATAACTTATCAGACTTGTCCCGGTAGCATAAGTGGTAAATGCACCGGCCCGGATAGCAGGGGATCCAGGTTCGAGTCCTGGCTGGGACAGTTAGATTTTTTATTCTGTTCCCTTGCACTAAAAATTATCTAAATTTACGTGGGATTAAAGACCACAAAATAAATAATATTTATAAAATTAAAATTAAAATTAAATTAAGAAGAGTCATTTAAACAGCTTGACAATGTCAGCTCCTCCGAGCATGAACGATATATTCGTCGGCCTCGGAGGTTGGACTCTCGACACTAGTGCGGGGAATTTAATAACTTATCAGACTTGTCCCGGTAGCATAAGTGGTAAATGCACCGGCCCGGATAGCAGGGGATCCAGGTTCGAGTCCTGGCTGGGACAGTTAGATTTTTTATTCTGTTCCCTTGCACTAAAAATTTGTTAAAAACATTTCAAATTTTGGCCTGATGTGCAGACAGCTGGATGAGAAAGTAGGCCGTGGAAAATACACACGTATGAGCCGAAAGACACACAAAAATCAATCCCGACTCATCAGACTCTTACAGAGAGATAGTACGCTACCTGAAATCAGTAGACGCCGAGTTCCACACGTACCAGCTAAAGGAAGAGAGGACTCTACGTGTAGTTATTAGGAACCTCCATCACACTACACCGATGGATGTTTTCAATGTTTTAAGCTGGAAGAGGCATTGAACAACTTTGTGAGTAATTAAAAATGTAAACTCACTTAAATAATGTAACAACCAAATAAATAAATTATAAAAAAAAAAATATTTACTATCCACTGTCTCTTAATAAAATACAATTTCTTAGGCAAAAATTTCTGCTATAAATACAGAAATGTAATACAACTTTTTAGAATAACATAATTTGTCACTTTATTATAACTCATTCTGGGGTAATGTTTTATTTATTAGTTTCTCCTTTGAGTTGGGATTACCTCCTTCTATTTATTATCTGAATCACTTTGGACTGAACTCTCTCCAGCACCCATAATTTCATATTTTTAAGATAAAATAATAATCGATCGTCGAAATATTTTCATTGTTATTTGACTTATAGAAAATTATAGTTGTTAAATATAATTTTCTAATGTTTAGTAATGCTTAGCAAGGGAAATATTTTTTTAATTTATCTAAGTGCTTCCTTCACATGTCTGTTTTGCCTTTATTTATTGGCAGTATAAATTAAAATAATTATGCATATATATATTTTTTTTTCAGAAAAATAGAATTTTCAGAGTGGAATTCACTTGATTTTAAAATTCAAATAAAGTAAAATTTGTAACAACTAAGATCCTGAAAAAATCACTTACTCTATGAAGTTTAATTTTTTAGCATTTAGATTATTATCTTAACAAAGTATTTTGTCCCGGTGAATTAAAATTCTTATTATTTTGTAACAGATGAAGCTGTCATTTATTTTATTAATCTTGCCATTATGCTTGGCTCACTGTCCTAAAGATCATTTTAAAGATAATGTTTTCAAGAAGTGCACCAAGTGTACACCTTGTCATGTTACATTGACTCCTTGCACTCCTGAAAAAGATGCTGTGTGCTCTCCATTTAAGGATCTTGGTTCTAATCATAGATTCCTAAAAAATCGAATGCACTTTCTTGATGATACTGTGTATGATTCGTTAGAAGAAGAAGATCACGCTAAAAATTTTCTTCCTCACCAAAAGGGAAAGGATAATATCAAGAAAAATTCAAAGCACTTAAAATCTAAGCATGATGATAAACACCATCACAAAAAGAAACATTATGAGTTTTATGATGACACTGATTATGAATTAGATGAAAGTTATGATAATTATAATGATGATTTTTATTTTAATTTTGACTTTAATTTTGAAAAAGTTGATAAACCAAAAAAGCATAAGAAGCATTATTTTTACTAATTTACTAAAAAAACACTTCAACAATAAGCTTGGTGACCTGCTTCCACCAAGTGTACACCTTGTCATGTTACATTGACTCCTTGCACTAATGAAAAAGATGCTGTGTGCGCTCCATTTAAGGATCTTGGTAACAGATAAGCCCTGGAAGAGGAACAGATAAGACACCCCAACCATTGTTTTTTCGTACATCTTGAAAAAACGCCCAACGTTCAAAAATATATTCAATTTAAGCACTGAGCCGAAGAGTTATCAAAGTTCTCTTAACTTTAACTACGTAAAAAAGAGGTACTCCAGGGCCATAATTGCCAACAATTCGGCCATACAAAACCAGGCTGCAACTATAACCCGTGGTGCGTAAAATGCGGTGGTCCGTATCACACAAGCAACTAGCAAAAAAGACGGGAGGAACATGCTACTTGCGCCCACTGCTCCAAAAACCATCTTGCCAGCTACAGGGGCTGCGATATATACAAGCAGATCAAACAAAAAGTATACAATCAACAAGTATCATCGCAGCAATCTGCAACCCCAAACTTGCGCCCATCATCAAGAACCGTCCAGGTGTCTCTTATAGATCTCTCATCCAGAGATCTATAAGATCTTATAGATCTGTCAACAGAAGCCCACATCAGAGATACCCACCCAGGCGGACCCACATCCCAGGCCTAGATCTCTATCTCGAACTACACGTCTGCCTCACCAGCAACAGCAACCTCAGCCACAGACCCCATCTCAGCCTCCAACTCAGCCTCAACCACGTATATCACGGCTAACCATCTCCCACATCCCTCCTCCCAACGCCAATTCAAAACTCCAATATGCGAGCAATCTTTTTACATACTTCCTGACCTAACTTCAATCACTTATCACTTCTTTGATACAAGCCCTTACAGTTGCACTTGGAAGACTATTCCCAACCCGGCCCGTGTTAATTCCATGATTCCTTCCTCATCCTTTTCTATCTTTTTATGAAACGCTAACGATGTCCTGACACTCTCAAACGAACTTACTACTGTACTACAAAACATGAATATACAAATTGCCTTAATTACAGAAACACGATTAACAAAACAAAAAACTTTCATATTACAGGATATAATATCTACAGAACAGACCACCCAGAAGGTACTGCTCATGGAGGAACTGCGGTATTAGTCCTTAACTCCCTTTTCCACCATGCCATTTCCTTTGATGCTACAGACATGATTCAAGTAACTGTGGTGTAAATTACCATGATGGCCTTTTCTATTGATATTGCTTCCGCATACTGCCATCAAGATAATTCACTAAATTTTTTAAAATCCGAAAATCCAAAAACATGGCGCTCGAACTCATCCTCTATATAATTTATATTTCTGACTTTCCAACGACAGCTGATTCTCTCCCTGTTGCCTTTGCCGATGATTCGGCCATCATCGCATCAGATCCTGATCTCACAGTTGCTATTAATATCCTTCAAGTACATTTCAACCACATGGCTGCTTGGTACAAGGTGTAGCGTATAAAAATAAATGAAAGCAAGTTTGTCCACGTCACATTTACTCTCCGCACCAAGCCTCTACTTAATCTCCTCTTCAACAAAATTCCTATTCCCCAATCCAAATCCGTAAGATACCTCAGTTTCTACTTGGACTCAAGGCTTACTTGGAAAGAACACAAGACCTAAACAGACGCTACGGACTATTATATAGACTGCTCGGAGGAAATACGAAATTATCACTTCACAACAAATTTACAATATACAAAACTATTCTTAAACCTATTTGGACACTGCGGAGTATAAAAAACACCACAAAAGAATGGAACACCTCCATCCGTGGGAATAGAAGAGAAGAGGTAATACTGACCCGTATGACCCGGATAGGTCACACGAACCTTACTCATATACACCTAATTAACAAAGATCTGCCGCCTAAGTGTAATACCTGCCAAGTTCACCTAACAATCCAGCACATCATAGAGGTTTGCCCAGTTTATCAGAATTACTTTCACTAGGGAAGGCATTGGAAGAAATATGGCGGAGTGCCTTGGGAACAACCCCTCTACAGTGGATGGGCGGTTAAACGTTCTTAAAAAAGCAGGTATAGCCTGGAAAATCTAAATTAAAGAATGAGATATTATTTATTATTTTAGTTAATAATAATTTATTTATTATAATTTATTAAATATATAATAATATTTAAATTTAAAAAAATCCATTAATTTAGGTTGTTATAGTGGTCGAAATAATCCTGATTCCTGTATTTTATTAACTGATTTATTATGATAGTGGACATATTAGGGGGTGTTTATATGGCGTAATAACCTAGAAGTTGATTGCCCTACAATCTACTACTACTCTCTCTACCCTATTTGGACATTTTTATTTTATCTAGGTATTACTTTTTTTTTCTCTTTTCGGAGTTGCGGCACTGGCCCTTTCTCTCCCTCATGTCAATGCCACTCACAGCCATTGAACAACTTTTTGAGTAATTATAAATGTAAACTCACTTAAATAATGTAACAACCAAATAAATAAATTAAAAAATATACTATTTACTATCCACTGTATCTTAATAAAATAGCATCCTTAAATTTCTCTCATCTTAAAGATAACAGAAGGCTCCTAAATGAAACTCATCTGGGATAAATTTGGGTTTCAAAGTGCATCAGCTTCCGTAGTTAAAATCAAATGCTATAGTGAAGCTTCTTTTCCCAAAGCGAAATAGCGGAATTGACTTCAATCGAAGAGATTGGGGTTTGTTGAAAGATCAATTTGAAAAATCATTAATATTTTCATCAAAGTTAGAGTTGGGTAAAAATTATAAAACATAAAAGGTGTAGAATGTAAATTTCTAACACTTATATTCTTTAAAATATAAATTTTTCAAAAACAAATATTAAAGAAAACATCTAAGAATTTATATTCGTGGCTTGGGCGGGAATCTTTTTTTAAAACTATAGGTACCAGCTTCGATATTTTGGCTTTAGATTGCAAAATGTGGAATTAATTCATTTTCGGCTAAAATAAAATGAATTGGATGAGGCGGGAAGGTTAAGGAAATATCAAATTGAATATTCGCCAATATTTTCTTAACATTGAGTGACAGAAAATTTCTTTCAACGTAGAGCGGGTAAAATTTATTTTTCCAACTTTTATGTTCCTACTTTTTCCAAAAAATGCATATTAATAGATGTTTAAGATGTGTCTTCGACAGTTGCCTCCAAAGGAGTCAAAAAAAAAATCTTAGTGGACTTACCTTTTCCACTCATTGCTTTCTACAACTTGGATCAAATTAATTAATCCAAGTTGTAATTTTAATTTTTTCCTATTTTTTTGAAACATGTGGGATCCATTTAGTTTACATTGGTTTTGACATACTTTTAATTAATCGTTTACTACAATCTTGTTTATAACTTTTTCGTTCATAAAAATAACCTAAGAAGAACTAAAGAATTTTAAAACAGTATATTTTGTTAGTAAGTCCTAACTAGCCCAGACCTAAATTCTCAACAACTCACGGTATTGGAATTTGGGGGATTAAATATGTTTTTGCTTGAGCGAAAATGTTTGGGAAATATAATATTTCAGAAGATAAAATAATAGAGGGTTACCCACCCCCACTTCGAAATTTATTTTGAGTTTTGTTTTATACTTTACATTAAATAACAGTATACTTCATTTTTATACACACACATATATGTATATAAAAAAATAAAATTATTTAGAATGTTTCTGATTTCTAGTTTAGATATTTATTTTAACGAAAATAAATTTGGTATGCCTACTTAAATGAGCTTTGTGTCAGAGCGCAGAGGGGCCATATTGGTTGTGTTCATGATGAAATTGTTACCTGTTGACAGAAGGTATGTGATTTTTTTATTGAATTATTTTGTCGCCATTATATTTGTAGTTTGTTGTGAATTTTTAACTTAATATGTATTTGTAAATTTAGTTTTGTAATTAAATGCAATCAATTTTAAATCTAACTTAAAAGTATTTTGTGAAAGGTAGTCAAATTATATTTTATTGTGTTACGGACAGTTCTTTACTTGTCTCTATTTGTTTCTGTAGAATTAGTTTATTATCAATTCAAAAGGGATTATTTTGCCGTTTTTATTATAAATGGGGTAAAATAACAAAAACCAGTTTCACTTCCTTGTCTACACTTAAGTTTTTTCATTTATATTCATGAAAGATATATCACTTGGAAATGTCTTAATTGGCATAGATAAAGAGTCTCTTAATTAAATTCCAAACTGTGACAGTCATAGATGATGCTGATAAAGGAGATATCAATGTGGGGTCATATATGAAGTCTCAAAATATATTATTCTTTACAATGAGTAAAATTGTCTCAAAAATAGTGTATTCATTAAATAAATTGATCATTCATTTAAATTTGCAATGATAGGTAGTTAATGTATGTATTTTATATATAATTATAGTTTATTGGAACCAAAAGAATTTGATACAAATTTAATTTCATAGCCTATTTAAGAGATGATAACTGGTTTCAATCATTAGAAAATTATGTTTTAAGTTAGCTTATTTGAAATCAACGATGCACTCTTATTTTGTACTGCCTTTAAATAACCTTTTTTAAAACATGTTACTTATTATCAATTATTCTGTTTCGCTATAAAAGTTTGTTTTTAATACTTCTAAGTTTCATCACTACCAGCCGAAAGGATCAGGATAAAATTTTAGAATTAAAATTATTTATAATTATTGTAAATATAAAATATAAACCTAGACAAAACTCAGCTAGAAATATTGTTTCTGTTAAAAGCATAATTTTGTCTAGAATTCCTCCTCCTTTAATTTTATATTGTAATATACCATCATTATGATAATGTTGTATTAGATATATAATCCTTCTCTGACAAAATAGATGCAAGAAATCTGTATATTCTTTGTTAGCCCTTCCCTAAAATTCCCCACACTCAGCTCAGATGTACCTGTACTATTCAGCTCTTAATTATACCAAATGTTGATTATAATCAAATTTGTATCAAACCCTTCAACAGAGTGACCTATTGAGCATTCACTAAGTAGTAGTATTTTCTAACAATACAATGAAACAAAAGTTTGTCGTGCATTAGCTCCATATACTTAAGTAGATTTCACAAATTTTATTTAGGTGGCTATAAATTGTAATAAACTACTTAAAAGTCCAAAAGATTAATGAAGATTAAAGCTAATCTTCCTGAAGATGTGATTTGTCAAATCTGGAGGGAAGAGTTGGGGGGGGGGGGAGCCTCATTCAGTTTTAAATATTACTCTTATTGTGTGCCTATATAAAAATGTTGCAAAACATAAATGATGAAAATTTTAATTTTTGATCTATTATATTTCACTCGAACCTGTAGTACTGTAGAACTCCCATTAAATATCAATATTAATTAATATATTTTAAGAGTGAGGCCTTACTATCTTCCAAATTTATACTGTTAAGCATCTTCCTCAATATACATTCTTTTTTTCTTTTTTTTTAAATATTCCAGAATATAACTGTTAAAAAATACACATATTATGATTGAATACTTTTTTTTCCTGTATTAATGCCATGCTATTAATAGCTAAGATATGATTTATGTTTAGATCTTCCTCTTATCCCATCTCCCTTACTGAATTTTAACCATTAACGAACTCAGGCTTTAGATATCGGCTTACAAGTGGCATGCCAAATTTCATTGCAAAATATAAAATAAAATATTATTTCTAAAGAATTTTTGATTCCTATGAAAAAATTAAACACAAAAGTCACACATATCAATATTTTTTGGAAAATTTTATTGCCATCCAAGAAATGGTTAGATTAATATTCATTACACATATAGATATTCAAATTTTAGCTCAAAATACAATGAAAATGGTTGTTTGAAGATTGTAAGGCAACAAATTTTCTTAGGCAAAAATTTCTGCTATAAAATACAGAAATGCAATAAAACTTTTTAGAATAACTTAATTTGTCACTTTACCAAAACTGATTAAGGGGTAATTTTTTATTTATTTGTTTCTCCTTTAAGTTGGGGTTGCCTCCTTCTATTTATTTTCTGAATCACTTTGGACAGAACTCTCTCCAGAACCTTAATTTCATATTTTTAAGATGAATAAACCCAATTCTGTATTTAAGCAATTTTTACTAACCATTATATGAGTTTGTTGATAGCTGAAATTGGCCAAGGGAAAGGGGGGAGTGAAACCAAATTAAAAAAGTTAGTAATTGGCTTATAGTACATATTCTAAAAGGAATTCACAAAGTTGAAATCTAATTATGGGGAGGGGGGTTATCAAATGAGTGTGAGGCCGAATTAAAATAATAATCGATCATTGAGATATTTTCATTGTTATTTGACTTATAGAAAATTATAGTTGTTAAATATAATTTTCTAATGTTTAGTAATGCTTAGCAAGGGAAATATTTTTTAAATTTATCTAAGTGCTTCCTTCACATTTCTGTTTTGCCTTTATTTATTGGCAGTATAAATTAAAATAATTATGCAAATATATTTTTTTTTCTCAGAAAAATTGTAATTTTCAGGGTGGAATTCACTTGATTCTAAAATTCAAATAAAGTTAAAATTTTAACAACTAAGATCCTGAAAAAATCACTTACTCTATGAAGTTTAATTTTTTAGCATTTAGATTATTATGTCAACAAAGTATTTTGTCTCAGTGAATTAAAATTCTTATTATTTTGTTACAGATGAAGCTGTCATTTATTTTATTAATCTTGCCATTATGCTTGGCTCACTGTCCTAAAGATCATTTTAAAGATGATGTTTTCAAGAAGTGCACCAAGTGTACACCTTGTCATGTTACATTGACTCCTTGCACTCCTGAAAAAGATGCTGTGTGCTCTCCATTTAAGGATCTTGGTTCTAATCATAGATTCCTGAAAAATCGAATGCACTTTCTTGATGATACTGTGTATGATTCGTTAGAAGAAGAAGAAGATCATGCTAAAAATTTTCTTCCTCACCAAAAGGGAAAGGATAATATCAAGAAAAATTCAAAGCACTTAAAATCTAAGCATGATGATAAACACCATCACAAAAAGAAACATTATGAGTTTGATGATGACTCTGATGATGAATTAGATGAAAGTTATGATAATTATAATGATGATTTTGATTTTAATTTTGAAAAAGTTGATAAACCAAAAAAGCATAAGAAGCATTATGAATTTACTAAAAAACACTTTAACAAAAAGCTTGGTGACCTGCTTCCATCTGATGAAGAATATGAAAACGAAAAGCTTGATTTTCTTCTAGGCAAAGACCTCAAAAAGAATAAAAAAAAAACAAATCACCAAAAGAAAATTGATGAAGAAGAACTTGAAGAACTGTTACTCCAATCCCAGAAAAATTTTAAAATTCATAAAGACCACCTTTTGAAAAATCTAAAAGATGAAAAAGGGGCTGAGAAGTTAAATAAAGTTCGATTAAATTCTCCGGTCCTGGATTTGGGAAGTGAAGATTCGTTTGACTTTGGAAAACATTCAAGAAATTCAAAGAGCAAAAAAATGTCTAATTCTGATGCTTTGAAAGCTCTTGCAGACTTGAATGATTACGATTCTGATGATCTCTATTCTTTTCAATCCAATAGCAATGAAAAACTTAATAAACCTACTCCTGCACATCTTGGCAAATCTTCTAATCAAGTTATAGGGCAGGTAAAAAAAAGAAATACCCTTTTAATATTTTATTCTTGTATTTCTGCATTTATTATTTTGTATGGTTTAAAGTTAGATAAAATATTGCAAATATAGGTTAAGAAAGTTCTTTTGGAAGTTTAGCTTCCAAATTCAGTTTAATCTGTTAGTAATTCAGATTTTTTTAAAAACTTTTATGACTTTGTAAATGAAAAAAAAAAACTAGTTGTACTTTCTAAATGTGAGAACCCTTTTCTCTGTAGATATAATTTGTGACACTCATTGAATGTCTATAAATAATTATTTTTTCCCTAGGGCAAAGAAGTTGATGATATGCTTCGATCAGAAATGGGAAAAAATGTTATTTATGAAAAGCCAAAATTCAGTGTAATACCATTTGTTGTTGAGAGTTCTCCTACAGGTAATAATTTATTTCCACTAAATTTCACAACATACTCTGCACAGATTAGTTTGGTAAATTTATTCAGGATTAAGTTAAAATGTTCTCAATTTAATCTCCCAAAAAGTAACTTACATTCAACTTTTAGTTGTTTTAGCCCCATGGGGTTTTTTTTCTTTTCTCCTAAATATCTTTATTTACTCTTTTAAGAAACATACATCTTAAAATTCATTTATATATTTAAACAAATAATTAAATACCTACCAAGAGAAAATGTATTTATGCCACAACTCAGTCATCTCCCTCATTAATCTTTGTCTTAGGCTTGGTCAAAATTCTGAAAAATAGAGGTTTTTTCTTATTGATTCTCTAGAGATTAAATTATAAATGAAGCAAAATTTCTACTATGTGACCTACTTTCTCCTGATTCTTAGCCCATGCTTCTTACTCCCTATTAAGAATATAACAATGCCAAGGATAGGGTGAGGCAAGTTTTGAGTATTTACTAATTTTTTTATGCCTGTAATGAAAAAATTGATTTGTAAAAAATTTGTATTGAAAAAACTCACATCTAGGTCCTAATCATAATGTTAATGCTAAATGTCTTAATCAAAAATAAAAACTATCTTTCTTTTGCAAATAATTACTATCATTTTCAATTACTCATATGAAATATAATTTATGTTTATTGCTTTTTTAATTTTAGCTAGGAGTTTACAGGTTTTAAATATAAACAATAATTTTTCTATAACTTAAAATAATAACGAAGGCTAGCTTTAAATTTTGATAATACTTTTGATTCAACATTTAATTATTTTATCAATTAATAAAGGTAACTAAGAGGAGAACTGAAGTATTAAATGAGTTTATTAGCTTAAGCTGGGGACTAAGAAAAATCAATTCTCTCTCAAAGTATTAATAACTTAGTTAAGTAAAGAAAAACTTTCTTGTCTCTGAGTTGCTGTAATATATTTTCAAAATTTAGGTTGGCTACTCATTATATTTCATTAAAGATTATGAAGATTGCAGATGACACGAAATAATACAAAGAATGATTTAGCCCCCAAAAAATATGACAGAAAGAATGTAGTTATGTACAGTCCTGTCTTCTCCCTCAAGTTCTTTACTTTAAATTCAAAAAGTCAGGGGCCATATTTCCTAAGAGGGAAGAGAATTTTATTTAATATAGCTTAGAATGACACATCAAAACATATGCCAAATAAAGATGGCTTTGTTTTGGGTGTGGTAAGCATTAGGAGTGAAGTATTTATTGTTGTATAAAGAATACTTTTTTCTTATTTTTTTTAAATTATGAATATAACTGGCATGTGTTGTACAGTTTTTCTATTGATTCGAATAAAAGTAATCTTCAGAGTTGTGGTATAATTGTGATTTCTAAAATTTTACTTTAAAAAATGAAGCGAAATGTGTTATAAGACTATGTTTTTAGATGATCTGATAAATTATTCACAAAAAATTATCTGGCCTAAAAGATATATACATACACACACATATATATGAGTGTATATTTTTTATATAAGGATATTTTCTTACAGAAATACTGATGTACATCTTATAAAAATGAAGGGGGGGGGGTCACTCTATTAAATTGTTTCATTTCACTATAATTTTTATTGTATTAATATTTTTTAGATTACCTTATTAATTAAAGATTTGTAAGAGGTAACTTGCACTTTTTTCAAAATTATAATCTTTTGTTGATGTGGATCGAATCTTGAGTTAATGACTGTCCCATTGTGATATGTTTTTAAATTTATTCTTTATTATTAACATATATTAAACAGCACTAATTGAATCAATTAGATCCATAAGTTTCAATCAATCGACAGTTTTGTTGGAAGATATGAAAACATTTCGGATGGAATAAAACAAGATTTAAATTAATTCTGACCAAGAATCAGTCTCTCCATCCTCTAGAGCTAAGAATAGGGACAATGAGAAGTACTGAAGGCCACCATAATTAATATGTGTGGATGAATGGTTTTATTTTATTTAGAGCTGATAATGTTTTTCTTTCTTTCAGAGAAAAATGTTTTCTCTGAAGAATATCAACCTTCGTCTTTTTATAAAAAGAAATTAAGTTGGGATACCAGAATTGAAGGTGAGGAAGATAAAGAAATAAAAACAAGTGAGTAATTTGTCTTCGATGTAGATCGGTTTTTAATTTTAAATATTAAATTGTAACAGTATTCATTGAATAAAATCATTTTCAACTCCCCATCTAAATATTCATGCTAATTTATATGATTTATCTGCCATAACCATGCATACTTACAGTTAAACAGCTCTTGTGTGAAGATTAACCTTTATTACTTCCATCTTCTACATTTAAATATTTTTAAATTATTGTAATTTTCCTTTCATGGTTGTTGAAAGGGATGTAAAATATTTTTCCATATATTAAATTTATTTACTTTTAAAAGCAATAATTTTTTTTTTTTTTATTGTGAGTATAACGCATTATGTGGAAGGTTTATACTAACTTAATAAATTGTGTAATCATTAAATGATTTCTAGTAATGTTATTAATGTAATGTAAAAATTATGCTTGAATTAATTCAAGTTATTAAAGTAAAAACAACTTCTTTGCATCATCTCTAAAATATTTCACCATGTTCCTCTATTAGTTCATCCTCACTTTCCTTTAATGAAAATAATTCTAATGAGTTTCTATAGTTTTGCTTGAGCTAAATTGGGTTAGGAGGAGGCGTAAATTCTTTTCAGGTATTATTTAGAAAATAGTGGGAACCTTTAGTGTATATGGCGTAACCAAGTAATATCTAAATTTTTTTTGTAATATAATTGTGTTTATATCTATATAAATGCATATGCTTGGGAAAAAGAAAGCCATCTTTTTTTTAAATTGAATTAATGAAAACCAAATCCTCGGCAACGATGACCTGAGATGTTTGTTGCCAATAAAAAATAAAAAACCAAAAAACCAACCTTTAGTGTCCTATGCTTTGCTGTTAAAAGGAACTAATGATAATAATAAATTTATATTTTAAAATTTTGTAGAGGGAAAATAAATTCATCTATTTGAAATCTTTAGGAATCTGATTTCTGAGGTTTAATATGCAGTTGAGAACTGGTGATGATGTTTTAAAAAAATCTATTTTATTTGCAGATGAAGTTGTGTCCTTACCCTTTACTGCGGCAGAAACTCTTGTATGGGACTGGCAAGCTGTTGCAGTAGCATCTGCAGTTGCTTCTTGCCTTGTATTCTTCTTAGTAGTTGCCATATACTTTATTGCCAATACAAGGCATTGGAAAAAAGTTAATAAAACTTACAACAGAGGTATATTCTTCCTTATTAACAGATACTAATGAATTCTATTGTAATTGATGATTTATTTCTTTATTTTTCTCCCCCTTTGCTGTATGCATTTCATGAAAATGTTTTGTAGCATTAATTTAAAAAAATTTTCTTTTTTGTCTTAAGATTATAATAGCAATGAAATTATTGATTTTTCAATTTAGATTTTTTCCAATCCCCCTCCCCCTATTCCTCCTTTTCTGATTTTATAATTATTGAAAATTATATTTAACAGTTGTTTTACCCTATATTTAATTCATAATATTGGTATAAGGAGTTTTTAATTTAGTTTCTCTTTAAACTCTCCTTTGTGACTGATGTTATAAATTAACTTATCTTGTTGAATTGGTTAAAGAAAAGAAAAAAAACTGAATAGAGAGAGGAGAGAGAGAGAGCTTAAGTGATTAAAGTTTGGTATCTGAATTTTAAAAATTATTGATTTAAGAGAATGGACTGATGTATATGTAAATTTGCTTAAAGTTCTGTGAGTGTTTGTATAATATATTCAACAGTTATTTTAGCCACATTTAACTAAAGTTACCAAACATTAATGTTGTATATTTTTTTTTTTCATCTGCTCTCTTGAAGTAATCATGAAAAATTAAAATTTTAAATGTCTTCTATTGGTGTCAATTTATTTCAATATTTTTTGCTAAAATTGTACTTGTTCATTTTGATTTTCAGAGCTAGAAGAAGTGACCACCAGGATTGCTTTAATGCAGCCGATGTTTGATCTAGGCTCTTCAGAGCCCCCTAATTCTAGTCTCTTTGTGAAGAATATTATTGGTAAGAAATTTTATTTTCTAGCTTGCCATAATATAATTCTTATGTATATATATGTGTGTGTGTGTGTGTGTGTGAAATAGTTGTATATTAAACAATGAAAAACTGTTTTTTAAACATTTAATTTACTACTTTCACACTTGAATTATAATTTTTTATTTAGTAATTTAAATATTTATATTTGAAATATTTATACTCTCAATTTTGTATTTCTTCAATGCAATCTTTTTCTTGTGTAACTCTTCCTTTTGTTAGTGTTCCAATTTTTAAATTATGGTTAAAATAAACTTTTTGATATATTTTTCTAAGATAATGGTTTTGATTTTTCAAGTCTACTACTTAGGTAGAATAGTACTAAGTCTTTCACTTTTAAAAAATTAAACTAAAATTAATCTAAACATATTCTCTTCTTAAAAAAGGGAAGCCTCTTTTTTATTGAAAACACTTTATTTGTTCTGTGTTCTTAATCAAAGTTGTTATAAATTTCAGCTCCTCAAAATGAAGAAAAGAAAGATGTAAAAGTTTAGTCCTTTTTCTTTGGATCAGAATCAAAATCTTGAAGATTGAAAAATGTGCCTTGAAAACTATATTGTGCCTTTCTTACTTGTCAATATTGTGATGAATTTTTTGAAGTGTACATAAACTTCCTTTTCACTAAGAATTGAAATTTGTTAAATTGTAATGACTATATTTTGTATCATTCTTTATTATTGTTCTATTTATTTTTATACAATCTATGACATGTTATATACTTCAAGTAATGATGTATTAGTTTTAAGACAGGTTTGAGTAACAATAACTGAACATTTATTTGTTCACTATAATATAGATCTACTTCTAGATTGGTATTTTGTATATTTAGTAGCAACAAATTTTAATTATACTAATTTTTTTTTTTTTTATAATGTACCGACATGTTTCCTTATTCCTAAAATGTCCTTCCTTTTTGACAAGATAATATTTTCCTTATTATTATGAATATTGTTTATAACCTTATCATTTAAGAACTTAAATGAAAATCTTCATTCTTTCAATATAATGAAAATATATTGCCTTTTAAATATTTAAGCTACACTGTCTTTACTAGTAAAACATGAAATACCCTTTAAACCCTTCATAGTTTATTATTTATAACTTAAGTCTTAATTATAAAGATGCCAGGCTAATTATTTCTGTATGAGTTTCATTAAGGTGAAATTGTATCTGCTGGAGCTTTGCCAATATTTATAATTAAAATTTGAGTTACAGTTATTTGACTTAATTCCTTATGTAGTCAATTTATTATTGGTAACTTATTTTTGTTTATTGTATAAAAATTTCACCTGCTTGAGCAATGTGCTAAAACCTTTTTAGGAAGAAAATAAATTAACTCTTATTAACTTATTAGAAATTTGTAACTAAATAAAATTATTACTTTTCCCTTATTGTATAAGTTTTTTTGTTTGTTTTTTTACTATTAAGACAAAAAAATAAAATTAAGGGTTTTTGGATTATTTTTTCATGGTCTTCAAGAAATTTCACTTTCTTTTTTTTATTGCAGCTTAGTTTTGGCTGTATTGCAGAGATCAGAAATCTTTTTGCCATTGTTTTAAAATAATATATATGGAAAATATCAGCATTTCACAAGTACTCCTATAAAAATTGTCACACTAGTTACAGATTCACATTCAAACACCTTTGGTTATTATTTTAAAATAGTCTTATCGCAATATTTGTTAGGGCCTCGGCCAAAGTTGTACTCTTCTAACTCCCAACTATCCTAGCCACTACTGGTTTACAGTGCAAGGTTCGCCTCTCAGCCATAATCTATTCAGCACCCCCTCCTGCTGAAATGATCCTCACAGTAGTAGTCCATACTAAGTACAAACATACACACATTTTTAATACTTCCTTACACCATACGATGTGCGATTAATCTCCACAGCCCAGGCCAAGAAGAAATTGAGAGGTATGGAGTGAAGGAGGGACTGTAGAGTGAATACCCAAATTTGGGAGTAATGAGGAGATTATTGCTTGTACTGTAAGTTACTAAACAGTTAATGTGAGGGAGTAGAATAAAAAATCTCTGTCCTGCTGGAACAGATAGATTCTTTATTCTATTCCCTGGCATTAATTGTTTAAAATTTATGTGGGATGATACACCACAACTAAATATTAATAAATGAAAATAAAAAGTAAATAATGAAGAGTCGATAAATAGCTAGACAATGTCAGCTGCTTGGAGCATAAGACAATGTATTCGTCTTTCTCATAGGTTAGACTCTCGCTAGTGAGTTGGGAATTAAATAAGTTATCTAGCTCGTCCTGGTGGTGCAATGGACAGCATACTTGCCCGGAAATCCAGGTTCGTGTCTTAGATGGGACATATAGATTTTTTTATTCTATTTCCTCGTATTATTTGTTTAAAATTTATGTGGGATGATACATCACAACTAAATTAATATTTATAAATGTAAGTTACTAAGTTCATTTCTAATTCTGCAGGACTTTTCTTTTTTCTCTACACTCCCTCCCCCTCTTTATACATCAGAAATGAAACATCCACCTCTGTTGCACTCACACATATATAACTTGTATTATAAACCAAAAAGGGTTTATTTAACTTGATAGGCACAATGTATATATCACACCTAATATTTTAGAACTAATCAAGAGTAATTGTTTAAATAAGGAAACAAGATAATGCTTCATTAACTTTTTGAAAAATGAATGAATTTACTCTAAAATTTAAGAATTTGGCTGACCAAACAATCTTTAAAACTATGTGTTCGGTTTATGAGTGGTTAAAACTATTTTAAGAACAAATGGTCTCTCTGGAGTCTACAAATACCAAAAAGTTCTCTGTACAGCTAATAGTTTTTCTCATGTAACTTTTTTTGCTATAATGTTTTACTTCTACAGTTAGACTTCGAAACCTAGAGTTTGATCACAACTTAAGGAGACCTCATTCTTGAACCCTTGAAGAAAAATATAAATTGACTATTTTATTGAACAAAATAAACTACAGTGCGCTCTTTCAATTTTGTGAGTACCTATCACGTTTATTTGTATGTAAAATCCCTGCATATTGCTCAAATTCTAGTTGTTAATTCTCATTCCTTTTATATAAGTGCATTGGTATATAGAGGGAGGTTCTCTATTTTTCTTACTTAAACCAATTTTCCTTCATTATAATATTATAATTAAATTAATATTAATTTATCCATTTTCTAGATTTTTCTATTTATCATTAAATTAAGTTTACACATCATATCATATCTAAAAGAGTGGATTTCATTACCATGCTTTTATCAAATTAAAGTTATTATCCAAGTTTGGTTCTCTAGTTAGTTTTTTAGCCTCTTTTCAATCACTTAGATCATGGTAGGAGGGGCTACCTTTTGGTTGCTATCCCATTCTAAACACCCATGGTTCAGGACAAGCTTCTATTTATGGATAAAAGCTTGCCCTGGGCAGGATTTTTTTTTTTTTTTTTTACAAAACAAGTATTTATAGCAAATAATTGTTACCATTAGTTTCAAAGATAATTTGAAATTTTTTTCTAATACTACTTTATGGACTCCAAAAATGATAGTCAATAAAAATTTTAAATATATGTGTGTATTTTTTTACTCTAGTTACAAATACAGAAGTCTGTGGTATAATAAGAAACCTAAAAAACACAATACTTTTTTTTTTTTTAACTTTTATTTCTTTATTACATTCTGTTAAATTAAAACATTTTGTAATTTGATCGCCACAATGAATTAGAGAAAAAACAAATGACATACAATATCAATCACATGAGGAGAGAAGGTGACCAATGACACCACTCTCAATTTATTTACAGATTATGTCCCCAGGAGGTCACGGGGCCATCTTCTTTTTAGTCGTCGGGGTGGATCATAGGGGTTGGAGTCCGATGACAGGGACTGGGCATATGGATTAGGGTGTAATTGGAGTTTACAGTGGAGGAGCGTGAAGCGAGTGGAGATGAAGTCTTGGACGAATGGGATATTATAATCTTGATGTAGGGTAGAGTTCGAGAGGTAGTATGGAGCATTTGCAATAACTCTTAGGATTTTGGATTGGAAGGATTGAATACGTTGTTGGATGTTGGAAGGCTTAGCGGCACCCCAGAGTTCTGAACACAAAACTAGTGGTTCAAATCTTGACAATATTCTGATTAATTTAATAAACATTATTATTAAGTAATTTAATAAAAATTCCTTTGGCCAAATTAGTTCAATGCTGTTTTGAAGAGGGTAAATTTCCTAAAAAATTGAAAATAAGAGAATAAAACTAACCCTAAGAACAGTCATTAGCAATTTCACCTATCTTGTCTAAAAAACTAACCAATTTTTTTTTGGATAATAGTAATTTATTCATAAAAAAAAAAAAAAAAAAAAAGAAGTATTTTTATAGAAAGAATCTTTAGGAACTATAGAAGTGATCAAATTTACATATATCATGTTAGGGATAAGATTGATAAAAAGAAAAGTGTTGTGTCCTTTTCACTAACATAAAAAGCTTTTGACTTGGTAAATCACAATATTCTTATAAATAAATTGTGTACTTATGGCACAAATGTCAGAAGCAGGTTAGAAGAGTCATTTCTAATTAGACCACTTTATATCAATGAAAATCAAGATCACTGCATCTCTTAATGTATACTAAACTGGGGGACAAAAAAACCGGCGCACCTGGAATTTTACCTGAAAAATGCATATAAACATTTTTATAACAGGTCAAAGGTCACAATTTGCTCACCTTTATTTATTGTGATATATTCTGTTTGTTGTATACCAAGAATAAAGGGTAAAAAACACAACATGAGTGGGTAAAAAAATCTTTATTGAAAAAGAAAAGAAAAATGGTCACTTTTAGAAAAAAATAAACACACTCTAAACGAAAAATAACACTCTATTATTAAGAAATGTGAGTCATTAGTACCGAGTGTTACCTCCCCTTGCTTGAATAACATCCCGGGTTCTTCTAGGCATACTGCGAATCAGGTTGGCTACACGATTTTGAGGTATCTGATCCCATTCACGTACCAGAGCCGTTCTTAGCTCTTGGAGGTCACTTGGTGGGTTCTGTTGTCGCGGAATGGACGTTCCAAGCTGGTCCCAAAGGTGTTCGATAGGGTTGAGGTCAGGGCTGCGAGCTGGCCACTCCAAAGTGCGGACGCCTACCTCATCCAGGTAGTCCCTTACAACGTGTGCGACGTGTGGCCGTGCATTATCATGCATAAAAAGGAAATTTGGTCCGATAAACGTGGCAAAAGGTACCACATATTCCTCCAGAATGTCAGTCACATACGTATGTGCATTAAGCGTTGGCCTTCGGAACACATAGAGGTCTGTCTTAGCCTCTAAACAAATTCCACCCCAAACCATCACCGAGTCCCCTCCAAACTGCACTCTTCCCCTAATGTTGCACTGTGCATATCGCTCGCCTAATCTTCTCCACACTCGAACTCGGCCATCTGCACCATACAGGTTAAACCTGGACTCGTCAGAAAAGAGAACAGAGGCCCAATCATCTTCTGTCCAGGCGGAATGTTCTCGACAAAAGTTGAGGCGAGCTGTTCGGTGCGCTGCGGTGAGCAGAGGGCCGGATGCGGGGACTCTGGAGTGGATATCGAGCTCTGCAAGCCTCCTCCTTACTGTTCGCACGCTTACATTTGTATCCCGTGCGGCACACAGTCGGTGAGAGGTTTCAACTGCTGATTGAAAGCGATTTCTGAGGGCCTGGAGAGCAATGAAGCGATCATCAGCTGGGAGTGTCGCTCTTGGACGGCCTGATCCCGGCCTCCTGGCATAGCTACCAGTTTCGCGAAACCTCTGAACTGCCCGGCGAACTGTTGTTTCAGGCAGTCCATGAACTCTGGCCGCGTATCGTTGGCTTCGGCCGTCTTCGATCAACGCCATAATTCGCGCAACAACCTCTGTCGTCAAAACCATTTTTAATGTTTTAAAATTATGAATTTTCTCTTTAAGAAAGAAAGGAAAGAAGAAACGCCAATCAATGTGTTTCTGGAGACAAACTGAATTCAAAATTATGAATTTTTCCTTTAAGAAAGAAAGGAGAGACTTTAGTCCATCTTTCAGTTTATATCCTAGAGAGGATTAAGACATTTGTTGTCAAAACATAAGGAATCGTACTCCCATTTGATCTGTCGTGCCAGTTATTACACCGCACACAAAAATAATTATTTAATCTGCATTTTTCAGGTAAAATTCCAGGTGCGCCGGTTTTTTTGTCCCCCAGTGTATATGCTTAAACACATTAAAAATAATATTCTGAACTAGTCAAAAAAGGGATACACATTATTCGACTCATCACAAAAGTAATTTATTAGCATTTGATAACCTTTTGTAGAAAAAGGATCAGTGTTTCCTGGACAAGTTATGTATTATTTTTATTTTTCTGAAAAAGAACCCAAGTTGAAGAAAACCTTCAGACTTCAGAATAAAATTAAAAAGAACTTAATTGAAAATGAACTTTATGGTATAAAAGATTTTTCAAAATTAAATTTAAAAAATGTTTAAAAACAAATACAGCCTTCATTTGTTAACAATACAAGTTGTATATTTCTGATAACTATGTTATTTGTGATGGCATTTTAAACATTTGTGAAATAGTGTTGTATTACTGATAATGATTTATAATATATAATCACTTAAGGCCTCATCTATGAAATCGAATTTATAGATATCTGGAATTATATCTATTCTATTTTATTCTAATGCCTCGAGAAGTCTGTCAAGATCATAAGAGAAGAAAAATTGAAAGACTACTCGAACTTCTTCAGGGGCATGATGACTCCACTATTCACTGGACATTATCACCTTAAGTCTAGGGATCCAATATTACCGCTTCATTTTTATGTCCAATTTTAAGAGAATCAAACATGTTCTTACAATTTCAAAGACACCCAGTAATGACCTATTTCCAGCTGAATTCTTGAAGAAAGAAACATGCCTGGGTGTTGGTCAATTCAGTACTTTAGCTATTAAAAATACTTTTTTCCAGAAAAATATTATGATCAACATCTCCTGATAGACTTCAACTAGTTTCAAAGGATTAAGAGGCATTATTTAATAGTTACAGAAGGAAAATGGAATTAAATAGCTACGGTATTCCATAAAGTTGAGGAAAGCAAGAAGTTGGTAGCCAAAATAGTGTAATCTGCATAATTGAATCAGTATGATAATCACTCAACTAACCTCATAGTATATGTCCTATTCACCCTCTCTTTGTAGGCTTAATTTCAATACCTAGTCTAAAACTGTGTTTTTAATTTTAAGGTATTTATACTATATCTTACAATTCTTCACAGCCATATGGATGCCTCTTTTACAACAGACTGTTTTTAAACATTCTTCCTACATTAACTTATTTAAATGTTTCGGTACTACTTATTATAAAGTGAATAGGTTTTTTTTATATATATTTATTTAAAAGTATAACATTCAAAGAACAACAAATAATAATTGTGAACAATTAATTTTTTTTCTTGAATAAACCCAGCTCAAGCACCATTACTTACATTTCTGGTATTTAAAACAAATACATTTTGAAATCAAGCACTTTACAAACTTGTCATGTCTGATGAACAAATATTTCCATGAGCTGTATACTAGAATAATAAAAAAAATTATGCATGATTTCACTTTCATTCAAGTTCTTGTAAAAATAATGAAACCCTAAATTTAAAGATGAACATCTTGCATTGTCATCTTTCGGATTTTTTTCTAGTACCTCACACCTGCACTATATGACATATCTCCTAAGCAGGATTCACGAATGCAATATACATAACTAATAGAACTTTTTTTTTTTTTGTGCATATATCAAATAAACAATATTTTTACTAAACTCAAGAAATAATTTATTATAGTATATACATGTGATGTGTCCATATAATTAAAATAAACAATATTGGATGGATGAAGATAGCCTGAATCTGTTCTATGAAGACTTTTGTTTACTAATGAGGATATATTTTTATCATAAAATTATATTGCTCAATTCTAAGAAATAATTATAATAGTCTTTGACATTTGTAGTAGGTTGTTTTTTCTTTTCTTGTTAGTTACAGAAGAAATAATAAAAAATGTTAAACAACAAAGATTTACACATTTCCAACTTTCCTTTATTTTAAAATATTTTAATATTATATATATTATTAAGCTCAACATCATATAAAAATATATGTTTCATCAAAATTGAATTAATGAATGCATAGTTCATATATGGGTCACATATTTCTGCTNTTCTAAGATGATTTTAGTTGGGGTTCGGTCGAGGTAGATCCAAAAAAACACAAATAAAAAAATGTATTTTTTTAATGAAGGATTATCTGCCAACGTTTCGGCTTACATTGTAAGCCATCTTCAGGGCTGTAGAAATACAATGTCATGAGAATACAGTAATATTTTAAATTAGTATAATAGAGAATTCTAATTTATATTTTTGACTAAAGCTTGCCTGAAATATATTTTTCATCACCAATGAAAAGTTATTAAATTAAATGATCAATTAAAAGTAATAGAATTGCAATATTAGCATACATATCACTTACTATGTGTTATTGCTATGATGCAGATTACTAAGAATGAGTTTTGTGATCTTTTGATTAAAAATAAGCATTATTGAGAATCTACCTGCTTATTGTCAGTTTTTACATAAGAAATCTCCTATAAGAATTATTTTAGTTATTTCTCTCATTTATTATTGTTAACAATGGTCTAAGTTTTTATTTGTTTATGGCATTGTCTTTAATTGAATCAGAAAAATAAATATGTAATTTATCCTATTTTCAGTTGTAATTTTTTAATATTAATTTTAATCTATTGTTTTATAACACTCAGTCTGAATTTTATATATGCCACTGAAAGATCTTTTCCAGTGTTAGCTGGATTTTATTTAATAGTAGGTAGGGTCGTGCACATTTCAAACAATGTATTTTTTAGAAGCCCTGAAAATGGAATTTTGATAAAAAGTTTTGAAAAGAAAAGGATATGACCATTAAAAAATGTTTTCTTATCACAAATATTGAGCATATTTGGTTTTAGTATATTTTTAATTATTTTTGTGGAAAATTTAAATTTAGATTGTTTTAAGAAATTATGTACAAGAGCAAATTTATCCTCAATGTTGGGTAATGCCCAACATGGGAAGTTCATACTTTCACAAGGGTACATGACATTCTCTTGCAACACTTAATACACATAATTGTATAACTAATTATAATTAACTTATTATTTTCTTTCATTTCTTTGGACCCATACGACACTGTGTGTTTGGTAGTTTCAACTTGGTGTAATTGTTGTTTAATGCAAAAAACAATTAAAACAGGGAATGGGGGGGAGGGCTTCTGAGAAGCAATAAACAATTCAACAGTAATAATAGTTGAATGGTGAACACTCCATACTATTCTCTTATTACTTGTGTTAAATTAAAATTAACTCTTTTAATAGCTTTAAATTTAACTTATTTGGACAAATACAGTTAAATAACTCACAAAACTTATTAACATCAGAAGACACACTCACAATTACTTGAAGCCAAAGTGCAAAAGATTTACCAGTCAAAATATAAACTGACCTATAAAAATCCTTGCTTGTCTGATTTTCAGTATTTTGTGTTTTTATTGTATACATTTTTTGGAAGCTTGTTATGAGGTTCTATTTAATTGCTTTGTTTTTAGGAGGGTCATTAAAAAATGCTTTTTCAAGTAAAATACTAATTGGCCTAAGTAAACAAGAAGCCTACACACTGGCCTTTATGTAAATTAAAATAAATTTTGTTTTCCTTTTTCTTAATGTTTTGACAAATACTATGTGATTTTATTATTGGATATTCACAAGAAAGTTGTTTTCTTCTATAATGCATGATTTCACTATTGCTGTTTAGATTTGGATTAAACTTGTTTTTAAAATTTTTTCTCATACCTGCTCTTATATATATACATTTTAATTGATGTAGGTTTCCTTCAAGGAATAGTTTGGAAGGTTGTGTGTATCAAACTAAATGTTTATTATAGCTTTATTATCTACAAAATCTGCTTTTGAAAGTTTATTATAGTGGAAATGTTGGAAATATATAAATAAAAGATTGGATTGAATTCTCATTCCTCGGTCTTGCCTGGCAAGACTTTATGAGAGGAATCAACTCATATCCTATTCAAACACATACAAATTTATCAGTGCAGTAGGGCAGTTTGAAAATAGCTTCTAAGTGTGTTTTTCAAATGACTAGATTCTTATAATTGCCAATAACTGACAATATACAAATGTTTTATTCCAATAATATTTTTATTTTAACTTAGTTACAACAAACTACAGGATTCAGCTAAACTGATGTGATGGAGCTTACTGAAGCTTGCAAAAAATTGAAAGAATGCTGATTTGATAATTATAAATATTGAAATGGCTTGATAGCTTGTAACAGCTTCCATTCAGAAAAAATAAAGATCATAGAACTGTAATCAACAGTATGATAAGAATAAAATTGTTTTGTTTAGCATTTCTTGAAGTATCGGAATAATAATTTTTCAGAGCTTAAATTTATTATATTTCGTAATAAAATGAGTATAAGGTTTTTTAAATATTTATATTTCGGTTATCTGAATCTATTTTTGTCATTTCTTCCAGTTATTTCTTTATTTTAATGTATGAGTAATGAAATTTTTACAACTTCTGCCTGTATTGTTAAAACGTAATACCTAGAATAGTACTTTTAATGGTTTTTATATTAAAACAGCATTAGAAAATAAAAGTTCATATTTGTTACCAGTTTTAAATAAATGACCCATATAAATCATTCTTGAATAATGTTATTAAGAATTTAGCAGGCTAGTTTTAAACTATCAACTACCCAAGACTAACTAGATTAACAATTAACATTTTTATCATAGTTAATAATCAATTAATAATCCTAAAAATTAATTCTACTGTGGGACCATAGTGGAAAACTACAAAATATGATTGTTCAATTTGGTTTGGGGTTAACACCTTAAGAATATTAATGCTAGACCAGCTACATCTAAAAATCAATTTTTTTTTAGCCCAGTTTTTTTTTTCATTAACAATTTTCACTATGTTTTTGCCAGTTTAACTGAAGCATGTCACTTCTCTACACAAATTTATCTGAATTTTTCCTCCAAATTCTTGTATATCTTACAAAATGATGTATTACTACTCTATTGCCATAATATTTTATTAATATTAATAGTATTTTATTATTCTGTTAGAATTAATATTTTAATTTCATGTAGCCAATAAAGTGTTGAACTAAGTAAACTTATAAACTATCCTAAGACACCAAGTACATTTTTACAGTAAATAACCACAACATTGGTTTTGTTAGTTATCTTTACCTTAAAATATTTTTAAAAAACATTATTTATAAAAGTTTAAATAAAAATGCTAAAATTTGCTTTAAGCAGTAAAAAAAAACTTACTGAAACACTTCAAACATAAAATCAAATGGAAAGACAATGGTTCAATAATTCAATTTGGTCATAATTGTCATTATTACTGAATGAATGTTGATGTTAGAATACTATAAAAATAAAAATTGTGTTTTTCTGTCAGTCTATAAGTTTTATCTAATTAAATTATGCATGAATTTGTAACAGTTTTATATTTTTACATTATATTTTACTTAAATCAACTTCCACAATTTAAATTAATTAAAATCACGCCACATACTTAAATAAGAAATTTATAAAAATTCTTGAGTGTGATTTTTTTTTTTTATGAGCAGGAATTGGTGTAAGGAAGATATTGATGAATAAAACAAACATGTGGTTTTATATGTTTGTTTTTAGGACCTGGACCTATTTGGTTATTTCATTATAAATGCGTGTGTGTACTATAATTTTAGCATCTATACTATGAGTTCTATTAACTGGAAATTTGTTCAGTATGCTATTTATTTCATTATCAGCCAGATCAGATGTCAAGGCATGCCTGGTGTCAAGAAATTGAAGCCTAACTACTATAGAATAGAATGAGTATTATGTGTAGAGAATTGAGTGTCTAGAGATAATATATCATTTTTTAACTAACAAAAAAGTTAATATTAATACTATTACTTAATAATAGCCAAAGTACTATTAAATTAGAATTAGTAGTTGTTTTTTTGTTTTTGTTTTTTGCATAAATTCTCCTGATAAATGATGATTGAGCATGATAAATAAATAAAAAAAGTGAGATTTTAAAGCCCCTATCATTTTTATGATAATGTCTCTGAGTATGTATGTTATTATGATTGTATTTAAATATTATTTATGTCATTAACTGAAAATTTGTCATGTAGATTATTTGCATCTGTCATAAGTTTGATACAATTTTCAACCAAAATTAGATTGGAAGTTGGAATTGACATCAGCTTTGTTTTTTTTATAACCAATTACAATTATTTATTTTATGTATATCACCCAGATTACATTTAGAATATATCAGTTCTACCCACATATATATCATGGAATATATATCATGGAAACTGCTTTGATAATAAATAAATGTGAATGCCCTACATATCTTTAGTTTATAATTTATTAAAACTTATTTTAATAAATACTGATTTTAATATTTTTTTCACCCTTCAAAAATTTTAAAGTATATTTAAAATTTGTATTAAGAAGAAGTATAATTGAAATATCTGAGATTTTTATCTAAAAAAAATTTGACAAAAAATAAACAAACCTTTGTGAGAGCACAAGAGACACAAGTATCTCAAAACACACAGAAAATAATTTTAAATGGATAATCTACATTTGAAGGAGCATATGTACAGAATCATGTTGCTCAGTATTCTGGTCCCATGCTCAATATCTAAAATGCACTGAATTCTTCTTTCTATGTTTCTGTTTGTAATGACCTGGAAGATTCCTGCTGTGTTTCTGGGAATATCCAGCCCTAACTGGATACTTTTTAAAATTGAATTGGAAAAAATCAGATGGCTAAAACTCTGTTTTGTGCTGACCATAGGTCTTCCCCAATGTGGAAATAAATAAATGCACCCTTAACATAATTTTTTAAGACAATATTTGGAGCCTTCACCATTTCTGAAAGCATTTAATTAAATTAGATAATACCTTTAATATTTAACTTCTTAATAAAGATAAAAATAGCGAGATTAATGCAAATTTAAGATGTAGTTTGTAACATGATAAGAATAATATTGATCATAACCCCCCCCCCAAAAAAACATTTTTAAAAATAGGTCCAAAATTTTGAATATACAGATGTATATAAACAACCAATTAATATGTCAGGGGATCCAATCCATTAAACATATTTGTTTTTTATTATTATTTGAGAGTATTATACTTTTTTATTGTATGATATTGGATGATGGGTAGAACTGATAGTATTAAAACAAATGAAACCATCTTTTGACAGTGAGATTATAGTTATACAAAGAATGAAGACAATATTTTATGACTCTGTAGTCAATGTTGTGATAAGTGATGGAAGTTTGAACTGGTGTAAACCTTGGGAATTATAACTTATTGGGGATTTATGGCGCTCAACTGCAGAGGTTATCAGCGCGGGAATTATAACTGAGTTGCAGACTAGTTATCTATTTTTTTTTTATCTTATCAGTGTATATAAACCCTGTTTGATTTCTTCTTTTCTTTTCTGTTCTTCTTGTTCATCTTTCAATAAATTCTGAAGAGATGTGTTTATTAAGACTCTTCTCATCAGATAATTTCTGAATTTTTTTTTTTTTTTTTTAGCTTGTTCAACCTACTAGAAATTAAAAACAACAGGCACTAAAATTAATTTATTTTTATTTCACTAATTTTTTAAATTATATAATTAGGGCATAATATACATGTTTGCTCAATAGGGTTCCATATTTGTTCCATGATAAATAAAAGGTTGACCCAAGATTGACAAACAGACCTGTTTTGTCCTTCCAATCCTGTTGCTGTGGGATTGAGTTCCAACATGTAACATCGTTTATCAAGGTATAAAAGTCGGCCCACTTCCATGGGTGGATAGAGTAGGGTGGTTGCAGGTTGCTCCTTCTTCCATGATTTTAAAGAAAAACAGAACAAACTTGGTCATTATACATTTAAATTATTATTCAAAAAAACTTTTCTTTTTGTCACCAACATTTGATTATGAGTGAAGACTAACCTGAACTCATCATAAATGAAACATTTTCTTAATCTCTAGCTATCATATTTCCCATTTAAACGCTTTATAACTTAGATAATATTATGAAAATAAATAGATAAATTTATTTTATACAAAACAGCAAATTTGATTTTAGGAGTGAGGGTTTACTTAACACTAAATATATGGTTAGAAACCTTTTAACACTTTAGTATTTGAATTATTTCCTAAATGCAATAAATCTTGATAATTGTCATTAAAAAAAATATGACATACTCACTACTATTATTATAGTAGAGTGTATTATTATTTTAGCTATATGATGTTTTATTATTTTATTAATTCTGATAAATTTAAACATTGTATTGATTTCCTCAAATTCAATGAAAGTGTATACCTTTCTCATGATGAAAGGAATATATAATGAATCACATAAGTACATTATCCCATAATTTATTTATTTATATGAGGAATTCACTTAGTCTGAAGAGTTCATGATGGACAGATTTTTATAGTCTAGACTTCCGTATCTTTTGAAAACGACTTGAGTATCACATGTATTTTGGTTTTTATGGGGTTCTAAGGAGCTTAATTATTAAAGTGAGTTTATTATTATGAGTATTCAGTAGAATAGTCTATTTCACATATGAAGATTTGATAAAGCTAAATTTTCAGATGCCAAGGGGTATTGGTGCTCTGAGGTTTTTGTCGATCTCTGTTTAATTTTGGATAGAAACACATTCTTTGTTAGAATATTCAAAGACTATAACTAAAAAGTATAAAGAAACCTATAATTGACATTAAAAAAAAGTTTCTAGCCCTGTTTCACTGATTGATAAAAGGAAAAAAAACCTTTAAAAAAAACTTAATAGGAAAGGTGAAGATGGAGAGGACGGGATATAGCCAATTACGAAACAATTATTCTTATTTTAAGAATACATAAATATTTAAAAACAACTTCTTAAGACTTTAATTTGATGCACTGGAAATAATTAAAAATAATTTATTATGGCTACAGAGAGTTTTTATACATTTTATCTTTCTTCATTTTATCCTCATCAATAAATTTATTTGTTTTATGCTTAAAAACATTGAATTCAGCATAAAATGTATTTATTTTTGAAAAATAATATTAAAAACAAATAATAAAACCAAGTTATTGTATTTACTTTTTCTAGCTACTTAATTAATTTAAATTAAAAAATAAATAACTTATGGACTGACTCTTCATAAATATTTGACTTAAAATAAGATTAATAGTTATTTTATATCAGTTATCACAAAACTTATTGCCTTATATTGTAAAAATTAGGACAGAAATGCTCTGACAAAGTACTCACTAAGCACATAAATAAGCAAATACTGCAGCATTCTTAAAAAAAATTCAAATTCAAATCACTTTTGAGATCAAAACACTAACAAAAAAATAGTAATTATAATATATTCCATTATTTGCTCTATAATTTGCTACTTATCACTATTCAGTGACCCCCAAATAATATATGCAAGAAGAAGTTATAATAATATTTAAGTCATTAAAGATTTTTTTTAACCTAATAAATTAATTTAATTTCCAATAATTAATAATTTGAAACATTCAACGAACTCAATAATTTTATAAAATCTTAGATGTTTTTATGCGATGTAATTTAATCTTTATGTGAATAAGCATTTTAAGGAAGTAGTGGTGAAGGCAAAGAACAGCAATTGAGAAAACAGCTGTCAAAAAGTAGATGGAAACCTGATAAACATGGGGTGTATTAAAAAGTACTCTAGAAAGAAAATAATCTTTCTCCCCCTAGTTAAAATCTTATGAGACCCGTTTAAACGAGAATAAGATAAAATTTATGTCACCAAGTATCCTAAGCCAGGCATTATTCAAGTAATCAAGACAAAAGATTGCCCTGTGTAAAGCTTAAGGTGAAACAGCTAAAAAAACCCAGGAGCCTAAATATAAATTTTTGAAATTCTAAAGTTTAATTTTTATTAAATTTAACCATGAAATATGTTAGTTGGTCAGGCAAGATTAGAGTTTTTTACTACTCTGGTATACTGCATTTCATATACTCTCCATCCTCCCTCCCCCCCCNTTTATTTAACTTTATTTTTTCTTTATAAAGATTCAAAACAAAGTAAGCAATTAAAAGAACTATGTCAATATTCATATTATTAAAATAAAAATCCATAGAAATTTAATGCAAAATTTTTTTTCTTCTAGTATTTGAATTATTCTTGCTATAATCAATTTTTCTAATTGAAAGAATAAATATAAAAATTTTAGGGTCACTGAGTGAGTTCAAATTTATTTATAAAATTTAATTTAAACATTTAATTGTAAAGACTCATGTAAAATTACAAAACTGTCTTCCTTTGGACGGTTTTGTGAATGCTTAATGTATTTGATTAGTCTCACTCTTGAAATTTTTGCATGAATTACACATTAAAATTTTAAATCCTAATTCTACAAATTATGGACAATTCTTAAAACAATAATTAATGATTTTTTCATTGAAAAAGCAACAAAAGTGTAAGCATAAAAGAGATTACTATTATTATATTATTAAATATGAATCTTAAGATTTCCTCATTTATTTAGAAATTTAATATTCAATTTATAGGTGCATTGCCACAATTTATTTTGATTTAATGAGTACCAAAATACTATAATCCATTCTAATGAAAGGTTCTTCAGATTAGTAAATCAATTTTATCTTACAGAAAGAACATTAACATATTATTTATTCATAAAATTTCATACTCTTAACTTTCAAAAAGCCTTTTGAAAGTTAAGCCTTTTATGAAGCCATAAATCCTAAATCATCATTCTGCAGAATAAAATCTTTAAAATAATAAAGTAATTACAAATCACTGAATTCACATTGCTTTAGTTAAGTTAAACATTATATGTATTACATAACCTACTATATTTTATGAAGTATACTACAAGTGGGATTTTATATAGCTGGGATTCTATATAGAACTGTTTTGTTCATGTTATTCATAATAATAATTCCTTTTCCTTTTTTTTTTTTTTTTCTATTTATTGAAAAGCAATTTATTCTGCATTTTATTAGTGCATTGTTTTCTTCCACCAGATACATACAGAAAACAAATTAATTAAATAACTAAGTAGGATACAAAAAAATATAATTCAACTATCCTATTTATCCTAAATAATTTATCGTGTTTATAACATCTGTTCAACTAAATAACTAATATTATTAAAAATGATGAATAAAATGTGGCTAAGAAGTAGGATTTTTACAGCTGTTGTTGCTTTGCTTAAAAATGCTTAAAATTAAAGATAAAACATTTGCTATAAGAGCAAATATTTTATTTACAATTTTAGCTGCAGTTTTTTATTTGCAAAAAAAAAAAAAAACATAAAACAAAAGGACATCATATGTGCCAAATTTATTTCAAAATTAGTTAATTTAAGGTGTACCAAAAATATTCAGATTATAGAATTAGTAAAATAAGGGTAATTAATTAAAAAAAAAAAAAAATTCTATTTACTAAGAGAAAAACAATGGTTTCATTTCTTGAGGTTTTGCAATAAAAATAAAATATTTAAATTTTATTTACAATACATTTTTCCTTAAAGTTTTTATATTATTATTATTTACAGTAACAAAGCTAGGAAAGCCATATATAGAGTTTAAATTGAATTTGAACAAGTTTGAGCGTCATGTTGTGCATTGTGCGTGCATTTAATTTCTATGTAGAATTTTTTTTATCTAAAAGATTAATGATTGTAGCAGAAAAACAATTGTTAATTTGAAAAATGTTTATATTCCCACTTACATAGTATAAGACCACACAACCTAAATTTTACTAGCCATTTATTCATCTCCAAGATATGTATTGATTTTTCTTACATTAATTGGTCATGAAAAGAGAGGACAAATATTGAAATTAACACTAAAAAAATGTATTTAATTTTTTATTTAATCAATAACTCTAGTTATTTTTTCTATCTACCCAATCATAAACTTCAAATATATAATTTCTAAAACAATAAAAACTTTTAAACAGAAAACTAAAAATAGATTAAAAAGAATCATGAATAATTCAATATGATAATTAATATTGAATCAGCAGTAAGGTATGGGAACTTGGATTTGACTCAGACTGCACTATAATTTTAAACTTCATAATTCTCCACAAAGGTTTTTCAAACAAAATATAAATATTAATAAGTGACCTAATTTTTTTTTCAACACTTAAAATTATATATATAAAGTTATTACAATTTTCATCAGTTCAGATAAGGACTTTGAAATAAATTAATATTTTATAATGAAATAATAAGATGTGTCTTCCCTACAATTTTTTTTTTTACTCAAAAAAGAGCTGTAGTTTACTATCATCTTCCGGAGCTCTTTTACATGTCGATATCTGCATGGTTCATATGGTTCAGGCCCTTACATTAAGTAAGTAAGGTCTGCACCCCATGGAAATATCGACAATGTTGAAAAGCTTCTGATAAGAGCTTATTAGAGCCCAAAACTTTGTACGTAAAATAAATAATTCAAAATGAGAGTTTGTTGACCGTAGATATTATTCTAAGATGATTTTAGTTGGGGTTCGGTCGAGGTATATCCAAAAAAACACAAATTAAAAAAATGTATTTTTTTTAATGAAGGATTATCTGCCAACGTTTCGGCTTACATTGTAAGCCATCTTCAGGGCTGTAGAAATACAATGTCATGAGAATACAGTAATATTTTAAATTAGTATAATAGAGAATTCTAATATAATGTGATATCAAGAGTATGAAAGTAGAAAGCTATGTAAGACAATTAAAAGTTTATGAAAACAATATTGAAAAAGAACCAATTTGAAAAAAAACATGCAAACAAACAACTTATTGACAAGAAAAAAAAAAATTGAAATATCATTAAAGCAGTAATTTGCCACACTTATAACTAACCAATAACAAGTTAAAATGAATTTACACCATCCTCAAAGACCCCATCCCCCTTCCTAACAGAACTAATGTCGTCTATAAAATTCCCTGTTCCACACCACATTG
>KZ807310.1:380517-397481 GCA_000696205.2 Oncopeltus fasciatus | reverse complement strand
TATATATAGTGGTAGTAATACCACAAGTATTACAAACAAATAATATTAACCATCATTTTTGACATCTGAAAGGTTGGATATGATAAAATATTAAACCATTTTGTAAAATATATATGTACTTGAACAAACTCAATATTCCTAATACCTTCGAGCACCCACTTTTTTGAGGACACTTTGGAATAAGAAATTAAGTAGTTTCTTTATTAAAATTAATTAATCAGAGAGATGAATTCACTAAACTGGTGTTGAGAAATTGCTCATACTTATTTTACATTTTTGGGATTAACTTAATTTGAATTAAAACTAATAAAAAATATACAAAAATAAAAGACACAGTTAATCCTAAAGGCATTATAAATGTGAATACAAATGCATTTGACTTTTCTTTTTATTTTATAATTTTAAAAGTTTTAAGATATTAAATTTGTGAGGAATTGGAATTAGTAATAATATATATTAACTGATACACACCTATTAAGTGAACAAGTATAGTTTCCTATTCTTATAGTAGAACAATTTGAAATAACTCAGACAAATAATTAATAATTCTGAAAATTGAATCTCTCTCCTATTTGCTATAGTAATACAGTAGGCTCCAAATTAGCTTATATGCCTTTTATTAATTAAAAATGATCGATCTGGTTTTTTTCCGAACCTGTTTTCAGGGCTTATCCAGGTAATCTTATGGACATACATACAACCAAAATTTTTGCAGTGGCAAATGGAAGATTGCTTCATCTTGAGCCATTATTGTTGTTGTGTCATGGAGACTCCTAAGTTAGGTCATAAATGTCATTTCCTTTCAATCTTTACATTGAAATCTCCAAATAATATTTTTACACTATATTTATGAATATGGTCATATAAAGTTTCTAACTGCTCATAGAAGTCGCTCTTCAAATCTTCAACCTTAAATTATGTGGGTGTGCATACACATTAGTGATCAATGTAGTGAACCAACAATCTTTGGCCTTTGCCAACAAGAGCTAACCCTCAGCCTTTCATTAACAAGAGTCAAATTCAGGATTGACTTTCTTGCAACTGGACTTACTTACTTTTCTTACTATGTTTACTATTTTCCAGATCTATTCCTTTCATTCCTTCAACTGTTGAAAATGTAAATTTATAATTTGCCATTTCTCGGCAATATATATATCACACTCAATGATGAATACAGCCATTCGGGGAGAGAGGTGGCCTGGAAATGAACAGGCACAACATGTTTAACAGTGGAAGGAATGAAAAGAACAGAACTCCCAGTACAGCCTTAATAGATAGTCCAGATGCAAGAAAAAATTTGCTTAAGTTCAATCACGAAAACAAAGTTAATAGCTTAATTTTTTCTAGGGAAATCTGCAAGAAAGTCCATTCAGTAGGAGCTGCCTGTTTTAGCAAGGTTTCCTGGTGGTTTCATAAAAATGGACAGAAATAAAAGACAATAGCAGAATGGCTAATTTGATCTGACAATTTGATAATGAAAATGAGGAGAAAAGATAAGCTTCCTAAAGCTGGTCTTCTTAAGTAAGACCATGCCAGGTATTAAGAAGGAAGGATCACCTAAGCCCTCTAAATTATGTTTTTAAATATATTCCTCCATTTGTAAATTTTTATTAGAAAATTATAATATTCTAATTTTCTAATAAAATTTACAAATTGAGTAGGATAGGTTACAAATTCAATTATTAATAGTTTCAGTAAAATATGTAGTCTTCCTGCTTTTTAAAAACTTTATGGCAACCAGTTTCACAGCTATTACTGCATCTTCAGGCTATTAAATTAACAACAATTAATAAGAAAAATCATATAAAACAATAAATAAGTAAATAATAAAGAAATGTAAATAACATTGATTAAAAACAACAAATAATTTAACATAAACCAATAAATATAAAATTTATAACATTTAAATGTTATGGTACTGCTTAACAACAGTGCCACTTTGTCCATTATTTCTTGTATATTCAGACAGAGTTCTCTAATTATGCACACCTTTCTTATCTCCACCTTCTCCAAGAAATTCAATCTCGGCCTTCTTTGCCTTGTGGAGAAGTCCCACTTGTGTAACTTCAAATTCTTGACCACTACTCTGGATATGGTCTTTAAACATTGTACAAAGATGTTGGTCGATGTTCATTTACTCTGGTCCTCAAGAGACTCCCAGTTTGTCTATGTATACCATGTATACATACTATATGTGTAACCCAAGACTTTTCAATCGAGCACCTAGTTAGTTAGTGCCTTAACTACATTAGCTCTTGTACATGGTACTGTCACTTTATATTCCCTTTGACTTCCAATCTTTAGTACTGCTTAATTGGAATATATTAAAGCGTACTAATAAAACCATATAATCAGGATAAGAATTTCATCTCTTACTGGAAGTTCTTTGAGAGATCAAAAATAAATACATTAAATTTAAAGATGATCATATTGTCTTTATGATCAATCATATTGCAACCTGAGTGGATACAGTAGATAATTTAATAATTATTAAAATGTAATTCAAAGATGATCATATTGTCTTTATGATCAATCATATTGCAACCTGAGTGGATACAGTTAAGTCTTTAATAATTATTAAAATGTGAAATATAGTTTATTCATAACAATAAAATAATGAATGTTTTAGTTAGTCCCTTAGCAAGGGATTATAACTACAGGTTCTACGGTTATGTTATTATATGAGCATTTTAATTTATTTTTTTAATCTTCCATTTTGGCCTAAATGAAATAACTTCACTTGACGTCGATTACTACCTTCGCTCCGGAAACTAAATTTCTAAAATTTATTGGGAATTAAGCCAAGGTTAATACAAAAAATACAATTTTTAAAAAAATGTATTTTTTATTATCTCCAAACTCATAAAGGTGATCAGTCATGTACATTTGATCCAGGTGACAACGTCGGCAGATTATGAAAAATACATTTTTTTTTAATTGTATTTTTTTTCTTTTATCAACCTTGACCGAACCCCAACAAATATTCAAAAGGAGGNATATAAAAACTTGAAAAATCAAACAGGAAAGAAAAAAACTTACCTATTTTTAACTGTGAGCAAATGATAACCATATCTCAGATCATATAATTGTCTTCATAAAAGGTGGATCTGAGGCATTGTTAGGCTAATTATGCATCACTTATTACCCTGATACTTTTTTTTTTTTATGAAATATTTCAAAACAATTTTGCTTTATAACTTATAGAAAATAATATGAAAATTCATTTAGGACCCATGATATGACCAAAGAGGAAGAATTACTTTTATTTTTATGTCTTTAGATAGCTATTAAAAACACTTCTAGACTTATTCTTGTCTTCAAAATTGTCTTAATGAGGATCACAATATTTAAATTAAACAGGAGGAAAAAAAAAATATTCAATTTCTTAAAATCTAAAGTCTAGATTATTGCATCTTATTTTTTATTTTATTTTTTTTATGATGAATTTATTAGCATACCATTAGTCTAAGAGATAATTAAAGATTTAATTAAGAAAAAAAAAACTAACTGTATTCTAACATAAAAAATGATTAAAATAGCTCAATTTGATAAAGAAATGTCAGCAGCTTTTAATTCCATATGATATATGCCCAGTGAAGAGGGAAAGAACTATTTTAAAAAAATTTTTTTCTAAGGAAGACGAAGCTGGGATATGATAAAATAAAGTTCACCAAGCAAAGCAGCCTCAAGCAGGAAACAAGGCATAATAATAAACCACGAAGATAAAATATGAACTATAGTTATCAGTTTACCCTTTTTGAAACAATAAAATTAGTGAATAACAATGGTGAATATAGTTTTGGTTTGTGAAAATAGTAATACAAAAATTGAATGAAAGAAGAAGATTGAAATCATCCGAGTTGATTATTGAAGGTTCATAATTGTGAGAAATTCGAGGTTTATTTTTAAGCAATGTGGCAAGCATTCATGCCTCATCTTAACACCATACACTGCTAGGAATTTAAAATATTCCAAAAGAAGTTCTATTATGAAGTGAGATTCTACTAGTGAATGTTCTTGATTTCCATTTGTCTAATGGCAAACATAAAATACTTCCACTGAGGTTGATTTGTTCAAAAGTACGTATGGTATATAAGTGTATGAAGTCAAAAATATTTATATATGTTTTGTAGAAAAATATTTGGTAGGATTATCATTCATATATCAAAATTGAACAATGGCATAAGTATCTGATTTCAAAGATGAATCACTCATTATTTCACTAGTTAAAATCCAATTTACAGAGATGCTGCTTAAATATATTTCATATTAAGTTATACTCACCTTTGCTAATAATCTCAGCTGCCTTCCTTCCCGAATAAAAATTTAAGTAATATTGAGAAATTCATGTATAGTAAAAAGAAGGGATATAAGGAAAGGAAACAAGACAGTTATAGTTATATATGTATTAAAATGTACATGGTAGTATAAAATTACAAAATTCAATACTTGTGGGACTAAGTATAAAAATATCCTAACATTTTTATTCATTGAAATTATTTAAATTCTAACTTTAGAATATTTCAACAATATATTAGATTAAAAGTAAGCTATCATTATTAATTTTAAGTAATTAAAATTATTACAAATGAAATACACTTTAGTTTATTTATATAATTAATAATAAATTACAAATATAATTTTATAGCTTGAAAAAATACCCCTGGTTAAAAATTAAGAAATATAGACATGCTAAGCATTGCAAAAGAATGTATATTTAAACATGCAGGCAACAGAAAAACATTCCATAAAAATAAAGACTGGATCATTTCAACAAGATGCAATGGTGATCTTCAATAAATGACTAATGTGATAAATTTATAAGAAAATCAACGCTTTATTACATAGTAAAATCTACTTCTTAAATAATGGGTTTATTGTCAAAGTGAATTTTAGTTTATGAGTAGTCTACATTGTTCTAAGGTGCAAAAGAAAAATTAAATAGTGAAATATTTATGAAAAATCATGTGAAGCCTCAGAAAAGTTTATTGTATTTAATTATTTGCTTAATAGATATAAATAAGCTAGTAAAAAATAAATAAATTTACTTTTTAAATAAAAGAAGATGCCAAATTCAAATATAAAAATCTCACTTTTCATCACCTTTGTTTTACTGCAGTATTATTTGTGTAAGAATTTATAATTCATAAAATGAAAATAATGTGATTATTAGAATGGAAAAATTTCATAAAATTTGTTACTTTTTAGCCACAGAAGCACATATGAACATGCTATGTTCATGAAAATACTCACATAAACAAAATGTAACCATATTTTATTTGGATTTCATTAAATAAATAAATCACAATTTATTTAAAATTATTATTTGAAATAGGATTTTCTTACACTTGAATTACCAACTATAATCCTTTATTAAAATGCTTTAAGTACAAATTATTGCAATTTGATAAAAAATAAATGTGCCTCAAATGAATTTTAAACCAGAAAATAATATTATGAGATATTAAAGAAATGGGTATAAAATTTTGTTTATTTTTCTTGTCAGTGCTTTAAATTTCTTTCATTCTAAATATTAAAAACATTTATGTGAAGTGGAATAATTATCAGAGACACTAATTATTCCCTTGGGAACCATTATTAAAATATTTATCTATATAATATTCATATTCATAAACTTCATATCTAGAGATTATCAATTCATAAACTTATAGTTTTCGGGAAAATTAATTGAAAGATATAATTTCTGGTGTATGTCTCTGGACTTTTTCAAGATTAAATCTAAAAGAATGTTACATCCAAATTGAAGAAATGCAAAAGAAAATATATTAAAATCAATAGAAAAAATACACATTCAACTATAACATGCAAAAAAATTTAGAAGTGTACAAAAATTGAAAAAAAAAAAGAAAAAAAGATCAATTACATGACACTTAATTAAAATAATATGACTAATTATCATATTTTCTGTGAGAGTGTAATTTTTCAGTTTAGGCGATGAAAAGTGTGAGAATCAAAAGAAAGGAAAGAAAAAAACGTAATTAAATTAAAAAAGAAAATTGATTCAGAGAATTACACTGGCTTTTTGGTCACCATGCACTATTCATTTTGAAATATATGATTCCACATCATCAATTTCAATATAAGTGAGGGAAATAATTCATTTTTAAATTCCTTAGATATGCATAAATGATATTTAGATTTTGTAAGGTTGAACTATTATTTTCAAATTATGTATAAGAAAAAAAAGTTAAAAATTGGAAAAGTAAAATTACAAGAAAAAGAAATAAGACAAATATAAAAATTAAGTAATTTAAGGATTAAATTCCTTTACTCAGAAACTTAAAATATCAGAATTGATCTCATAACAATTAATTGCAAACTTCTAATATATAAAGAGTAATAATTAGTTTATTAATAATAGTTGTGGCTATACGTGTAAGGATTTAATAATAATTTAATAATTTATCTTACTAATAACTTGAGAGCCAGTGAGCATTTGTACCTTAATGCTCAACAAGCACTTTCCAATCAGAGCATAAAATTTAATCTTAAACTGGCTTTAATGCACATTATTTTCTTTAAACTTGAATAATAAAACATGTGAACCAACTATTGATATTCTTCTTAAACATCTATAAAATATATAAATATTTTCTGAGGCAACACAAAAAAGAAGACAGAAATAGTATTTCTCCAAGTGACTTTACGTTTTGCTTGGAGAGCGACAGAGCCCTGTAGGGCAAACCTGCCCCATCGGACAATTGCCTTCACAGAATTTCTTTGAGAGAAGTAGACTGTCGTATGAATTCAGAATAATTTGGCACTCTGCTTCATCAGATGCAGTCAGAGCAAGTGAAGGAAATCTCTCCTTTAACCTCCTTCTTTCCTGGAATATAGTAATGGATATTAGATTAGTTTAAATAGAACAGTGTTCTATAGGTTACTCCAAGAATACAAAAATTGTGATGCTAAATTTTGTTTATATCAAAATAATGAAATTTCAGCTTTTGTTGTCAATCATGGGCTAATATAAATATGCCATATAGGCTTTATAGATTTGACTATTTTGCCATTTATATTATCAATTTTTCATTTTTAATTAAAATCTCTCAATCAGTATAATGTCTTGCTTGGGAGACTCAAGTAAAGAATAGCGTACCAGTTATTAAATGAAATTTAAAAAAAATTCAATACATTTTTTATCAGGGACTCTGTTTTGTTGAGGACTCATTCCTTAAAGAATTCTCCTATTTGGTTCTTGACCTTATTATCATTAACCATAATATAATTAAGAATGCATGATATGGTTTGTAGGCCAAAAGTACATTAAATGTTGTAATACATCGCCATTAAAAATTTTAAATAATTGATTTTCAGCTTGTTCTACGTCTTATTAATTTGATATGCAAGTCGGAGAAGGCAAAGATTATAAAAGGTAAGATAGCTTTAGCTGGCTCTAGATGGTGCAGAAATGCCGAATTTTTTTTATAAAACGTATAAGTTGACTATGCTTTGCCCCCCTACTGCCGATTTTTCAAGTAAGGTCCACAGTCCTGGTATTCACCGATAGACGGAGATCTATTGTTGATTCTTTCCTAGCGCACAAATCGTCCTGAATACACTGTTTAGGTAGAGGAACATGAAGTTTGCAGGCCATCAGTAGTGTGAAACGTCGGTAGGCGAAAGTTAGTAGTTTATTATTGAAATTAACAACAACAGCTGTAAAAATGGCCAATTTTATAGATAATTATTACCATTTGTCATTTGCTTTGTCGACGGTCACGTCTTGCTAGAACAGGCGTTTTCAAGTACTTAGGCTCCTGCCTTAATGGATGCGACTCGCCAGTGAAGGGAATTAAGGTAGAAGTGGAAATATCCTAAATGGTTAAGGAATATACTCGCATTGCTCTGAAATGATACCAGTTCAGACGGTAAAGACACATTTACCGCTATTATAGAGACCATCTGAAGTACGTGTCTAAAAGGTAGACCCCATGGACTCCCCCCCTTAAATACTTTTGAGCTCAGGATATGGACTACTAGAAAAGATGTCTGGGCCTGACGAGACTCTTTTGGCTCCAGAGTGAAGTGATTCGGGAGGAAATATAGGCCTTCGGGGTCAGAGAATGGGTTCACTGATACAGAACTGAAACGGAGATCAACGGATAATGAAATGGAAATCCGGGAGAGAGGGAAGAAGAGGACGACCAAAGTCAATGGGGAACGGTGACGTCGAGAAGACGAAAACGGGAAGGGGTTTGTTGGTGATACGGCTGAGGCCGTTGGAGCCTCGCTCTGACCAGGTGTGGACCATGAAAAAGTGTTTTAAAAAGATTCAATACAAACATATTCCCATAGCATGTCATGTTTCTACAAATAGATAATGGTGGTTAAATTAAAAAAAAAAAATAAACAAGGGGAAAAAGTAGATAACTAGTAGTAGATATATTTTTTGGTTCAAGGTTAAAATTAAAAAAACAATTTTTTTTCATTATCTGCCAAGGTTTCGGCTTATCTTGTAAGCCATATTCAGCGCTATTATGAAGGCGAGAGGGGACGTGTTGCCACCTGGATCAAATGTTCATTACACGGTAAGCCGAAACGTCGCCAGATATACAAACTTAAAAATTGCATTTGTATACTTGGTCAGAACCCCAACAAAAATTCTGTACTAAAAATCTCTACGGTCAAAAACTCTCCATTTGAACGTAGACGACTAGTGAATATTAGGTGAATAATAACTCTTCTCTCGTTTATACTGTTTTTATCCAATTAAAGTGTGCCAAATTCGTAAGGAAAAACATCCGTCATCAAAGTCTCTATGATATAAAATTTTAAAAACACCATAAAAGGGAGTAAAAAATCTACAAATTAATTTATACAATAAAAATTAAATAATAAAAATATATGTCATAAACTTATATTATTATGTTAAATCTAGTATTATTAATTATATTAAAAATAAGAAAATTATATCTGAAGTGATAAAATTAATGGATTGTAAACTGGAATAGCAGTTTCATTCATGATAATATAAATTATACGTTAATAAAAACATATGGGTTGTTCATAGTTCAACATGGCCTTTAATAGTTACATAGAATCGATAGAGAATTGTGTATTCTTCCACTAATATAGCTTACAAGCAAACTTTTTTACTTATTTATTCCAGTCAAAGAGACTGGAGATTTTTTTTTTTTTTTTTAAAGGAAATGAGGGGCGGTATTCAGAAGAAAGAAGGGGTTCTTACGTCCAACAGCTTGGTCATCTCAAACTCTTCCAGTTGCTGGAGGAAGCCGGCGTTGGGGTTGGCGACAGAGCGCCCCACGCGGACCACCTTCAGGGCTTCCTTCCAGTTGAGCGAGGTCACCGTCATGATGTAGGCGACCGCCACTGTCACCGATCGCGACATACCCGCCAGGCTGGGGGGAAAAAACAAATCAGAATTATATATATATATTTCCACAGTACTCCGCAAATAATGTTCATGTCTTGTTATTCTTAAAATCTGGAGAGCAAACCACTTAACTTTAATCATAAACAACTTGAAAGATTTAAAATAAATTATTCCATATTAAACCAAAGTAAATTTGACATGCAATAAATAAATTCAAATAATAAATATAGACACTAACTAATCCCTAAAGACTGTCAAGTTTTTTGAGAGTTTAGATCAGGCAGGCTACCTGTAAATAATCCCGGCATGAATAATACTAATGGCTTTATAAAAGGAGAGTTTTTTTGACCGAAGATATTATTCTGAGATGATTTTAGTTGGGGTTCGGACAAGGTAGATCCAATATTTTTTACATACAAATAGTAAGAAATTCAAAGCCCGCAACAGACTGCTTAACAAAATTCTTTCTTGGACACACTCATTGCGTCACAATAGGTTCTTCAGCTAAGTAACATATAGGAGTCCATTATGAACCCCCCCCCCCAAAAAAAAATATGAATTTCTAAATTCATAACATATTTCTCAAATAAATTAGAATCTTTCACTATCGAAATTACGTAAAAAATGAAAAAAAAAAAAAAATTAAAATACAAAACCCTCAGCGAAATTAACTTTTTACCACACTCATAACATTTTAAATGAAAATCACTGGGGGACAAGGAAGCAACCAAGGTATTAACTGTAGAGGCTAACTCAAAAACCATCGTCATTAATGATCAATGAGTTGCTTATCTTGGAATACCTCAAGAAATCTTGACATATTGGTGTGTGTTAATAAATTTGTCAAGGAGAGTAATGAACTCCCAGTATATAGTAAGATTAATTCACACTTTTTTCTTGAACTTTCATGAAAAATAATCCAAATTTTCATGTAACACAATTCTACTGATATAAAGTGATGATCTTGATGAACAGAGAGTTTTTTTTATTTTTATTACTTGTAACGATTTCATAGTGAAGATCTATCTATCTCATTTATAAAATGACTAAGCAAGCGTTTCTGTGGCTTTCAACCATTCATTTTTTGATTTGTAACTAAGAAAAGTGTGAAGATATAGATGTACTTTGTAAAGTAGCAACACATACACAGTCACTACTCGCAAACACACACATACGCTACGCGCACACAAACAAATACACTTATTTTGACTAAACATTCATTTTCTCTTCATGAAACCTTGCATAGGGGACGGATTTATGTCCTGGGGGTCAATGTGGAACGACTACATTTTACCGAGAGCGCAGAGAAAACTCGAGTAAGAGATATACGCATGCAGGGGGAAGTTAGGAGCGAGAGACGGATTGCTCGGCAGGCCATCTGTCTCTCTTCATCCGACTGAGCTGTAACACTCCCCATGACTAATTGCCTACTCTCTTTCTCTGAGGGGTTTTACTTGCGAGTGATCTAACCGAGTGCTGCAGCTCCCATTTGTACACCAAGCTTGATTTTCCTAACCCACTTCGGCAATGTACTTCAGGGGAATGTAGGCTGGAAGACATGAATGAATGAGAAATCAAATGCAGCTTTCTGTTGAATAATTGTTTTATTAAGTTAAAGAAATAGGACTTTGAGGACAATATACTCTCCGCTAAAAGTCTTAATAAAGACTACTTCGGGGGCGCCAGGCAAGCTCAGGGGATCCGTACGGGTCTCGCAATCCTGACGCCGCGGGTTCAAATCCCGTCCAGGTCAATCATTATTTATAATGGAAGCTTGTCCTGAGCCACGGGTGTTTAAAATGAGGTAGCAACCTGTAGATAGCCCCTCCCTCCAATGACCCTAAGTGGTTGCAAGGGAAGCTAACACAGCAAAAAAAAAAAACAAAAAAAAACTACTACTTCAAATATCAACCCTTAAGTTTTGCCTAGTTTCTTTCTTTAAATATATGCCAATGTATTAAGAAATCACTGTCCATTTCACAGTCAATACTATATATAACAGTTCAAATGGAGAGTCTATGACAGTGGAGATAATTAGTAGAGACCTTTCTAATCATGAAGATTCAGGTGACAAGGCTTCCCCTCTTTACGATAGCCCCGAAGATGGCTTACAATGCATGGTAGATAATAAAAAATACTCTTTTTTAAAATTGTATTTTTTTTATCAATCTTGACCGAACCCTCTACTTATTAAATATAATATTTCAAGTAGAGCATTTTATTTCTTAAGAAACTATAGTAAAATATTTTTGAAACTAATAAAATACTTTCCTTTGTAAAATGAATTAAACGAATGTGTCTTTTTAAAAAAACAAATTTTGTTTTTCAACAATATTAAAAATTTTGTAAATGTAAAAACTATTCCCACTAATACTTAAAGGCCGTCACGCAGGAGCTGCGTAATCTCAATGGATTACTCAGTGAGTGAGTTGATAACTAAATGCATTTTAACTCCCAATGTCTTGTATTCTTCCACAATATTACAACACCGGGACGAGCAAAATAACTTATTAAATTCCCCACACTAGTATCGAGAGCCTAACCCACGAGAAAGAGGAATACATCGTTTTATGCTCGTTAGGCTCTCGCTAGTGTGATGGAAATTTAATAAGTTATCTAGCTCGTCCCAGTGGTGTAATGGAAACATTCCGGTCCGGCAAGCAAGAGATCCAGGTTCGAGTCCTGGCTGGGACAGATAGATTTTTTTATTCTATTCCGTCCCATTAATTGTTTAAAATTTACGTGGGATAATAAACCACAACCAAATTAATATTTATAAGCTTTTCATTTTACATTTAGACGCGATATTCCAAATTTCATTAGAATAATAACAAATTACGGCTCCTAGAACGCAAAATGAAAGTTTTCAGCAAAGGTAAACCCCTATTCCTAATTGTTCGATTCGCAGTGTAACTTCTAAAATATTTCTTTCATCAATAAACAGAATTGTGCCTGGTGGAATGAAGATTGTAAAGATGTTACTAAAGAAAGGCTTTTAACTTGGAAAAAATTTAAAGCCAAAAAAACTCAAGAACATCTTGAAAATATAAAAAAAAAAAAATAAATAAATTAATAACTCACCAAACACAAAGGAAAGTGAGGAGAAAACACATGAAAGAACAAATAATGGAAATAAAGAAAATTCCCAGAAAAATGGTACAAGATTATTTTACATGACATATGAGAACGAAATAAATGGATACTCAGCTCCTGCAAAGTCCCAAAGAAAAACTGTGCATCAGTATTACAAAACAAGAAATGTTATCAACTCACCCAAAAAACCAAAAAAACAACAAACCATCAGGTGAAGACGGTATAAACGCAAAAAAAAAAAAAAAATGGAAAATTGAAGAAAAAAAAATCATAACTGAAAATACCAAACTGTTTCTGAAAATTTGGATAGTGGAAAAAATTCCAGATGATTGGCCTGTCGCATGAACTCACCCTTTGCCTAAAAAAGGTTCAAAAAGTGCTGTCAATAATCATAGAGGAATCCCATTGTTACCGGCCATGTATAACATATTTTCCAAACTATTTCTTAATAGGCTTGAACCACAGGATGACTCAAAGCTTGGCGAATATCAGTGTAGGTTCAGAAGAAATAGATCTTGTATAGAACAAATCCTTAGCTTAAAAATGATACTAAAATATTATTATACCAGATCAAAAGAAGTCTTTATTTCCTTTATTGATTTTCAAAAATCCTATGATTCAGTGGATAAAGAAACGGTATTTGACACATTTAATGAATACCACGTTTATCAAAAAACCATAAATTTCATAAAACTCACTTTAACCAACACAGTGCCAAAAGTCAAGTTTCTGATTGAAGTCAACGAGCTATTCCAAATGAAATGAGAGGGTCTCTCACCAATGCTTTTTAGCCTAGTTTTGGATAGGGTAATGAAAACCTTTTGGGAGGATAATAACTCGAGAGCAAAAATAGAAACCAAGAACATGAATGTCAAGATTAATTGACGATTAACCTCTTTTGCAGTATCAGAAGAAGCCTTCAACCAAATTAACCAGTTGAAAGAAGTTGTTGAAGAAACAGGCTTGAAGATATCCTTTTTAAAACTGAAATAATGAAAAGTGTCAGTAAATATACCAAAAAGTCAAAAAAAGGGAAATTGAAACAAATAAATCCCTGCACGAAAAATATTTTCAATAAAAAAAACCTGTCAACAGATTCATAAGGCATTATAGCACTGTAATAATGTCAGTTATCACGTCAAGGTCTGGAATATAAATATATTCCAATATAACTGGTATGGAAAATCTACTTAAGATAAAGAAAATAATTTGAAGAGGAATCTCAAGTAAAAATAAGGAAAAGACGATTAAAATTCTATCGACATATGTTCAGAATGCGCCTATTTAGGCAAGCAGATTACTTTGGGGTAATAAAGATCAAGGTGGCTGTTTTAAACAAATGATAGAAGAGCTAAAAAAAAAAAAAAATCAACTTTTCACTATAGTCATTTTTCCAGAATAATTTTTCGATAGATGTATTTTAGGCTTCTCTTAAAATAAAATCTAAAGAATTAAAGAAATTTTTCAAAATACTTGTAATTTATTATGCAATGAAATAGTATAGGTGTGGCATAATGGCTGTGTTAAATATAATAATAAATGAGGAGGATGATTTATAACTTTTATTAAAATACTGTTTTTCCTCAAAATCGAATCAGATGGGCTCAATGGCAAAAATAATTATTTCACAATTTTTACAAATCCGAGATATAAATGGGCATTATAAATTCTCCAGTTAATTGGTAAGTGTGAGTATCCAGGCTACATAAGAAATAGTTTGACCTAAATCTTGTTTTATCCAATACAAAAGCCATCTTATTGTACCATTAATTGTAAGAAGGCCAGAGACTGGCTGGATTTGACAGCGATCGCCTGCAGATGGGGAGTTGGGTGTTATTGATCCGTATTAATTGAACAAATGGGTCAGTAAGACAAAGAGCCTCGGACAGGGGACCAAGAGGATCCCATTCAATTAAGCGAGTTGAAAGACCGAGCTATCAGCTCTCTTTGAGAACACATCTAAATGGAGTTTTGTTGAGCAGCTCTCGTCAAATACATCAGAGTTCTACCCTCATGTTGTTCAACCTCTCAATCATCAATATTTCTCACTAGTTTCCGTGATCGCCATTAATCTGATATTCCTCTTTGCCGTAGATGTTCGATCAAGTCTTCCTTTGTTAACCAAAATGTAAACAATTCGCCTGTATTTGACTGTGTTTGACTTGTTTGCCCATTACATTAGAAGGAATTGAACTTCGAGTGTGGGAAACTTTGTCACTGCTAGTCAAATATTAATATATTTATTGCAGAAATAGAACAAGTTTACATTTATTCTCCATTTACCATAAATACCTTTTTTTTTAGTGGTTTTCATTGAAAAGTTTCTAAACTGAAAAACTATGAGGGACAATACTTTTCTATAGAACTGGTCATTTTTTTATCATCGGAAATTCAAGAAAACCGAGTAAATCCGTCAGTTCCAAGTCGTAAAATAATTTAAAAAATTTAATAGTATAAGTTTACGTAAAGATCGTAATTAATTAAAACCTGGAGCTGCGTTTTTTAAAACTTTTATTCATTTATTACATTTCTGTCAACATAAAAATATTTTGTAATTTGATTACAATGAAGTAGAAAAAAAATAAAAAAATTACAATAGCAGGAGGAGAGGTGAACAATGACACCACTCTCATTAATTACAAACAATGTTTCCAGGAGGTCACGAGACCATCTTCCTTTGAGTCGTCGGGGAGGGTTGTAGGGGTAAAGTAGGATGGTGACGTAGCTTACAGTGGTAAAGAATGAAGCGGGAAGAAATCAAGTCTTGAATGAAAGGGATATTAAAATCGTGGGGAAGGGAGGAATTTGATGCGTTTTAGGAGCATTTGTAATTATTTTGAGGGTTTTTGAATGAAAGGGCTGGATTCTTTGGACGTTGGAATGTTTGGTGGCATCCCAGATTTCTACTCTGTATGTCCAAATGTCCCTTGTAGAGCGACAGTTTGTTTTCTATTGTGAGGTTGGAGTTTTTATTCATGAGTCTGTATAGGAGTCCTTGTCGTCGATTGAGTTCTTGTCTTGTAATTTTAGTTTGCTCGCCCCATATGAGCCGTTAGTCAAGATGGAACCCCAGGTAATGAACGGAATTTGAATGTGGTAAAGTTAGATTTCATTATTTTAGGTTTTTTTTTTCCTCAATCGGAAATTAATGTGAACGCAATCAGCTTAATTTTTATTCTCCATTTGCCACATTGTTGTTTGATTTTTTCCGAGATGATCTCTAGGTTTTTAGAAGAAGTTTTAGGGTCGAAATGAGAAGATTGGATAGCCATATCGTCTGCAAATAGAGCTGAGTGGGTACTTGGATGGGTGGGTATGTCTGGAGTGTACAGGATAAGTAGGATAGGTCCAAGCACACAACCTTGAGGAACTCCCGCTTCCACTTGGTAGAAGTCGGAGTAATCTAATCCTTGCCGAACCCCCTAAGACTTAAGGATTAGGTAAGTGTTATTATAAAGTATGGATTTCAGTTTAAACAAAATACCACTATTCCAGACTCTATCGAATGTAAGTTTTAGAAATTTTTGACCCATGGCTATGGTCAAACTAGTGGTGAGAGAGAGTGGCACACTATTCTGGCAGCCTGACTTGTCTCCATTCAATGAAGAATATTTGTGAATTAGGGTTGGGTGCTCTCGAGTAGACACCGGGAGTCCTCAGGGTCATTACAAACAGAAGCAAAGAAAGAAAAACGACAAAAACAGTGGATTTTTAGCATTGAACCTTGGGTCTTTGTTACAGATCAATTAACCATTAGACCACCATGTCTCTTTAATTAAATTTTAGATTTGCACAAATTAATTTTGTTGTAATTTTTTTTGTTTTTTATAACTTTGAATAGAAATGAATAACAGGAACTTGACGAAAACCAGATATTTTCTATAAATATAAATAACTAAGTTGGTCTTCTGGGAGAAAAACAATAACAGCTGTTCAGGAGGAGAGGGAGCTGGACGAGCAAAGGGGGAGGGGGTGGCGGGGAGGGGCATTGATTGCTGCCACCCCCACCACGTCCCTTCAAATTCAGGGCTAGCCACCCTTTCAGTAGGGGGCCAGCACAGCTAAGACTGGCGTCACACTAATTCCCTCAGGATAGATCGCCTTCTCGCCACGATCTGTCACCTTCTTTCGAAATTTCAATAATAAGGTTTCAACATGACAAACAATGGACTTAACTTTAGAAACTACAAGAGAATTCTTAAAGTCAAACATTTTAAAAGTAAGGATAATTGAAGAAATTTGTGAGAAAATGTTTAAAAGATACATTTTAAATGTTTTTAAAGTATAAGTATATATAGATCAATAAAATATATTTTAGTGATCAAGACACCTAGAAGATAATGTAAAATTAAATTAGGCAGTTATTTCCATTAAAATTTTTTCGTTAAAAAAAAAGAAAGTAGTGTATTATGTGTTTAAAGAGTTGTTACGATTTGATAATAACCATTTCTATTTATAAAAGCTATTAGTTTTTCTTTTTTGCCTTGATGATATAAATGGATATTATAATTAT
>KZ807310.1:342252-371408 GCA_000696205.2 Oncopeltus fasciatus | reverse complement strand
TAGATATTAGATGGTTGATATATATATAGTGTAATGTTCCTGTATGTTTATAATAATTATTTTTATAAGCCTTCAGCTTTTTTATGTGTAGTAATATTTCTTGTATGTTTTCAATAATTGTGGTTTTATGGCCTGAATTTGTAGTAAAAAGGAAAATGCAGAAAAAAAAGGAAAATATTGGCTTCAATAAAATATTCAAGCAGAATGATAGCATTTTTATATTAAACAAAAAAAAAAAAAAAAAAAACTTTTTCCTAAAACGGATTCGCCCAGAAGTGAAAAGTTCAGGTAAAGTACTCGCTTCTATGATGCGGCAGTAACTTGCACGCGTTCTGGCATAAATCCAAATGCCACTGAAGAGTAGTCGATCCAATCGATAGTACAACCTCTAGTGCCTTGCTCCTCAGGTCTCAGTACCCTTAGAGCCGAAGTCTAATTGGCTCGGAGAAGTTCTCGTCACACTCCACGTCAGTTGTCGCACAGTCTTTCCCACGAGACGAATGTGATCTAACCAGCCTGACCAAACAACGCTGAAGAAGAACATGTTAGAGTATAATACGTATAAATCACCTTATCACCCCAACTGGAAAATTGCAAAAAGTAAAGTCCCTTACGAAAGATAATATTAGAAGAGGAGTACCTATCATTACTCAGCACTGGTTGATTCTCTAGTAACTGAACACTTGACCATAAGAAATCCCATTATTTAGTGACGATTTTTTTTCAAATTCATCTGTTATTATCACAAGAATATCACAAATTAATTGTTTCATATGAAATAATTCATGTAAATGACCTCAGCTAAAGACATACCTAACCTAACCGCTTCAGAAGTTATCTGGCGTTGTATAGCATTGTAAGTGTGTATGTCTCTATATATGTGTATATAGAACGAATATATATATATATATAGTACATTTTTCAAAATATACTGCCTANTATATATATATGCAGTCATACATACAAACGCACCGAGCTGAGAGAGAGAGAGAGAGAGAGAGAGAGAGAACTTATTTCCTTCGTTCTTCAAAGGAATGTACTAGTTAATCTGAAAATGTATATTAAGACCCATAATAAGGTTTAAAAACGACACAAACTTTATTACAATACAATCTCGAGTTTGATTCCTCACTAGAGAGCGTTACACTGAACACATCTCACCTCACCAGGCTTGAGGCGTACTAAGCAATAAATGATATGGTCAACAATACCATCATATGGTCAACTACAATTTTGTAGTATTGTCCTATCTATTTTACCAAGTAAAATCTTTTCTGGCAGCAGATTTTCTGTACCGATTGTAATTAAATCTTTGGATGGAGGCTAAAAAGTGGTAGAAACTGGAAATCTGAAATAAAACAACCATTTACTACACTAATCAGATTGTCACTGCTTAACGTAAAGAGATCTTGAACATAAAGGGCAACATAAAACACTCCAGCGAAAGGATCTTTAATCCACATATGTGTCCCTGCTTCTGTAGAAGTTATCTGATATTGATGACGCACAGTTTGTAGAAGCTAAGATTTGCTTACAAAGAACATGGGATCACCTCGAGTACCACGTAATCTTGTTTAGTTTGATTCAAAAAATAACAAATGAAAAAGAATTCATCTCCCTCTAGAATATACTCAATGCCTGTCACCACCACCTTTCAGGGGGTAATAAAATGTAATACATTTATTCATTATATTATATCTCAGATATGATACATCAGATCAGGATTCAGGAGGTATTGCTTACTTAGGAAGTGGACAAATCACTTACTACTACGTAATGAGGAGAAATTGTATTTCTAGGACAGAGATTTGCCACAGGAAACTTCGTTATGACAAAGCAAATTAGTATTACGGTCACTTTACAAAGAATAATAAACATGTTTAATGCAAATACTATTACAAAGAAATAATAAACATGTTTTATGCAAATACTATTAAGAATGCTGCATGGATTTTCATAAAGTTAAGTCTAGGATCCTTGCACGTGGAAAGTAGCTACGAGAAGAATTTATTTAGAGAAAATAAATAAAGAGGGACCCAACAATGGCTGGCATTTTTTTATCTGCGCTGTAAGAGTTAGGCCATTTGCATACATACAATAAAATGTTAAATATCTAGTACTGGCACGCAATTAGACGTGATCTGTGGTAATTTGCGCATTCTTGCCTGCGGGGTCTTCTAAATTTGTGGCTATCTATTTAGACTCCAAGGTTTTTCGCGTATAAAATTCCATCTAAGCAGTTCTCTGTCAGTCTCTAAATGCACTTACGAAAGGGTTACTCTTATTTTATTTTAAATAGCAAAGGGGATGGTCTCAGTTGCCAGTGAGGTTTGCAATCAGCGGAGAGTAGGGAACAATTTGAGTGGATGTGTCCAGTTGATTAGGAAGAGGGGATGCTGATTGGACACAGTGTAAAGGGTCTCATTCGATTTAGAAGAGGACGGCTCAAACCACCACGCTTCCTCTGTAATCTCAACCAGGCTTAGAGATTTGCTAAAAATCGATATCAGGCAAACGTTTAGTCATTTTTAAAAGTGTTGTAATACAAGAGAAGTGAAATGATATGGTGACGTATTAAAAATCAAATCAAAACAACTAAACGATTCCATAAACAAAAAATAAGTTTAAGAATGAACAGGAGAAACATAAGAAGCCCAAGAAATTAATAGAAGAACTATTAATAGGCAATTTGTTGGGGTTTGGTCAAGGTTGATTGAAAAAAATACAATTGAAAAAAAAAAGTACATTTAGACATACAATTGCCGACGTTTCGGCTTACGAATCTTACTTCATAATCTGCAGGGCTATCATGAAAGCGAGAGGGGGACTTTTTATCGCCTGGAACAAATATTCATGACTGATGAGAACATTTAGATACCTGAATAGTATCTTCTCTTATAACTATATTTTAGCGAATTCCAAAGGGATGTAGATATTAGATGGTTGATATTTTCTTCGATCCTGTTGGATACAAGGCACCAAAAATTTTGTGTCACTAAAATTTATATATATATATGTCAATACTTTACAGGTCAGAGTACTCAGTTTTTTCTGAATGAAATTCGGCAAATAGCAGTTAAAAGACTTATTAATGAAAAAAATCGGACCAACAGGAATCTGTTAATGTGGATTAGCTCAAAATTCAAGTGCATTTTTAAGAAGCGTTTTTGGAAGTAGCAGTCGGTATATTTAGTTTAAAGTAATGAAAATCAACACAAGTTTGTTTATTCATAAGTGACATATTTTAGGATGTCCACAATAAATTGAAAGAATAGAAGCAAGGGCTTTGCCAGACTCGTACAATTTTAAGTTTACGGCTTTGAAGCCGCAATTAGTTCATTTCTATATGAAATGTGGCATATCATTTTTAAATGATATTTGAAAGAGTATGTTCATCAAAGAGTGACATCAGATAATTGGCATGAGGAATTATCTGAAATGTCAAGTGGGAGTACGAAATGTTTTTCGATTTGACTTAACGGAGTAATGAACCTCAACAAAGATTTGTTTAAAGCCAAAAGAAACACTAAGAGTTAGACAGTGCAATCGAACAGTTATAAATGTTGATCAAATGTTTTGATGTAAAATGAATGTCTAGGTTCGTTATTCAGAGAAATCGTACAAATAGGAGTAGGGAATCAACTTAAATTCCAAGTGTGAGTATAAAATTTTTTTCAGTGTAGTATATTCAGTTTAGAGTAATATAACTCAACACAGATTAGTTTATTGATTATAGATATATTCTAAAAGTCTGGAGGATTACATGATCTAAAANGGCGCCAGGCTAGCTCAGGGGATCCGTACGGGTCTCGCAATCCTGACGCCGCGGGTTCAAATCCCGCCCAGGTCAATCTTTTATTTATAATATAGAAGCTTGTCCTGAGCCATGGGTGTCTAAAAAAGGGTGGCAACCTGTAGATAGCCCCTCCCTCCAATGACCCTAAGTGGTTGCAAAGGAAGCTAACACAGCAAAAAAAAAAAAAAAAAATACGATTTATTTGTTCAAAGTAGTAATAATTGAATTGTATAACCTTGTCGCGAATGAAATAAAATGTGGAAAATATTTTCTGTTGTGAAGAAGAGAGAAATTTGCATATCTAGACCTTCCCGCTGCCGGAGTCGATTGCGCAGCGGAGCGAATTTCCTCAGTCCCTCCATCCGACACCTGTGACGGTGGCCCAGGTAAGGCTTGGAACCGGAGTCCCTCGCTACACTTCGGTGGGCAGACAAGCTCGATCGATCGAAGCGTTCCTCTGTCGAAAGAAAACCTCCACCACCAGACCTACAGGGGATCATTAAGGAGCCTTTTTCTAGAGAGACAATATCCATCAATCTTACACAAGAATGCAAGAGTCGAGGATCAATCTCCATAACCCGGCCTACTTGAAGTTCATTTTTATCTCTTTTAGTAGCCAGTGCTAATAATCTACTTAAATTTAATAATTGATAAACTGAGATTAAGAGTTACTACAATTATATTAATTGACATATAAAAAATTGAATCAATCAGTACGAAAATTCTTTTCTTGCATAATTTTTTTTAACATCATCATACTTTTTCTTGGCGCTTTTTTACTAATTCTAAAGTAAACTAAAGTCTAAATAGGATATTTTAATTGAGCATTTTAATTAAAATTAGCTTAATGCATTTGTTCTAAATTAAATGTAAAAAAATGCTTATAAAAATATGTTTCTTTAAATATTAAAAATTGGAAATTCAAGGGATTCAGAATAAAAATTTAAATAAAAAATATTAAGAGTAGAGATTTTGTTGGGGCTCAGTCAAGTTTGAAGACCAACCTTGACTTAACCCCAAAAAATTATCTACTAATAAACTCCATGGACAAAACTCTCCATTTGAAAAAAATATTAAGGATTAAATTTTTTTTTTTTTCCAGCTAACGTATTTAGTTATAGAAGTAGATTTGTCTTTAAATGTTTAGGTAATTATAATTTTTTAAGACTTATAATCACCCAAACATATAGAATATATCTTTTATCAATAAACATTCTGTTTCATTCTTCCAAACTGAATATTTTGCACTAAATCAAATATTCTTGCTGTCTTAGTGAAAATATTTTTTAGAAATTTTAGGTCTTATTAGCCCGATTATACTTAATAATAAATCACCCTTTTATTTCATATTTAAAAAAGAATATGTCAAATTCCATCGAGGAAAACAACTTATTGCAGCTTTTAGGCCGTAAAAGTAAAATTTACGTTTATAGTAAAACCCCTAATTGTTCAATTTTGCTGTGAAAATTCTAAAATATTTATTTTATCATTAAATAGAACTGTATTGAGTTGCACGCATTACATTTACATCGAATAAATGCTTCTTAGTTTCACTTGACATTGCAGATAATACCCCCACTTCATTGATCCGATTTGGCTCAATCCGGCTACATGCTGGATATCATTAATATTATATACATATGTGCGTGCGTGTGTGTGTGTGTGTGTGTGTAAGTGACTATAATTTTTAGAGTCTAGTTGGTAGGATTGGAGAAAAAATATTCAAGAAATCTGTCATGAGAACATTCTCAAGAGTTACATTGAGTCCCTCGGACTTTGATATTAACATTGGAAATATTATTGCCGCTATCCGAATGAAAACTGTTCGAAATTCTCAAGTAATGAGTACAGTAGAGCACAGAAGAATACGGAAGGCAATGTGACGATCAGTGTATTCCAGGAGCAGGCAGAGGGAATACTTTCGAACGACTTCAGGCCCTTTCTAAGCGCAGCAAGGAGTTTTTCATTCCTCTGTCCTAAATATAGGATTTGCTATAAGTCAACAAAAAATAAACTGTTAGTGTGACTGAAGCGTATCTGACAAAATTTGAGTAGAGGGTTTTGCTCTTCCGACTGTTTTCATTCAGTTTTGTTTAGTTTTTAACTCATTTCAAATGGTAATCCTATAAATAGTTATTGCCAAAGCAAATGTAAAAGCGTTCTGTTTTATTTTATTCATAACTAACCCACTGAAACATTATTTTGGAAACTGTTGACCGAAAATTATTGAACTGATTATAATTAAATTTGAAATTTAGATTGCGTCTTGTCCTGTAAGTTGGGAAATTTCATTCGGAAGAAATTATTAAATTTTAATTTAAATAATAAATTTAAATGAAGTTAAAATTGTATTTTATAATGTCTTAAATTTGAGAGCGTTTATAGGTCGAGACTTATCGATTCCTTTTTCACAAACAAGTTGTCGGTTCTTCCATTTTCACAAACAAGGTGCAATAGACATTTCTTTCTTTTCATAATTTTCACCGCATTTTTATTTGTACTCTACAGACATGGTTTTAGATTATTAATAAACCCTATTTATTATCCTTAATAAATCTTGATAAAATGCTTTAATGATCGTAATTGTTTATTTTTGAAATGAAATGTGATGTGAAACAATAGTTATTTTATAAATATTTTTTTGTGATATTTAATCCCACGAAAATTTTAACAATTTTTAGAGCAAGGCAACAAAATAAAAACCTAACTGTCCCAGGCAGGACTCGAACCTTGATTGATGCATTTACCAATTATGCTACCAGGACAAGTCTGATAAGTTATTAAATTTCCCGCACTAGTATCGAGAGACTAACCTCCGAGGTCAACGAATATATCGTCTTACAATGTCAGCTCCTCCGAGCATAAGAGGATATATTCGTCGGCTTTGGAGGTTAGACTCTCGACACTAGTGCGGGGAATTTAATAACTTATCAGACTGGGCCCGGTAGCATAATTGGTAAATGCACCGGCCCGGAGAGCAGGAGATCCAGGTTCGAGTCCTGGCTGGGACAGTTAGATTTTTTATTATGTTCCCTTGCACTAAAAATTGTTAAAATAGTTATTTTAGTATGAAATGAAAATCATACTCTCTCTCCCTAGCCTCCAAATTAAAAGATATTTCTTTCAAAAATTTCTTTCGTTCACCTTATTGAGGTTCTTACATAGTCCAATGTTTCATTAAATTTTATAATTATATTACACTTTCGATTTTCCAATATTTTACTTTAAAACTATTCGGCACACAATTTTCATTCGCAGTGGACTACACTGTTATATTTGTTTATCCGCATTCTGAAATGCCTGCACCACTAAAACGCCAGTAGAAAGTACGCGTCATAAACTGGAGTTGAAGCCGAGTGGAGGGCACCTTCAGACTGACATCAATCTTTTGGGATTGCTACGATCCGCGTTATCTGTCGTAAATACTGGTTTTATTTCCCCTCCGCACTCCTCCGACGATAGCTAGTAGTCACTTCTCCCCTCCCCTCCTCCCCAAAGAGAGCAAAAATAAAGACATAAATCTGACTGGTCCATTTAAATTTAAAACATATTTTGATGAATAACTACTAATCAATCTTCCATGGTATATTTAAAGTGTACGGCCACTCAAAAAATGAATATTTTGACTGTTACATATAAATAAAGCATTATTCCAAATGAAATTTTACCAGAGTAATGCATATAAATAAAGTGTTATACCAGCAATTTTACGAAATTATCCCTCAAGCAGAATATTTGTTATGAAATGTCTCATATATATGCATTTGACCTATTACTCCGATGTATAAATGATCTACCTTACCCACAATTTCTTATCTAAAATACTTTTTTTTTTTTTTAAGTAGAAATACAATAAAGTGTACTTTTAAATTACAGAAACCAGATTCAATAGTTACACTTCCTCTAGCAAGTCATTGATTAAATTCATTCTTAGCAGAAATGGAATGAGAGGAAGGGAATATCAAGAGGATGACCAGACTGAATAAATAAGTGTTAAATGAAGACCAAGTTACCTTTCCCACAATTTATGCTTATATTTGGCGAGAGAACATTTCTCAGTCATGAATATTTGATCTAGGTGACAATACGAGAGGGGTCTCGCCTTCATGATAGCTCTGAAGATGGCTTACAATGTAAGCCAAAACGTCGGCAGATAATTAAAAAATGTACATTTTTCAAATTTTATTTTTTTTATCAACCTTGATCGAATCCCAAGAAAAAAAAATCTACTATTAATCTGTACGGTCAAAACTCTCCATTCGAACTAATAAAAGAAGCGCTAATGACCACTGGCAATCAATACGCACTAAAAAAAAAAAAATAATAAAAAATGTATATATATACCTACACAGAAGAATTTAACTATGAATACTGAGTGCATACCCCACTCTTCCCCTGTGGGCGTTCTTTTCATTAAAATCACTCCACACTTTTGCCCGAGCAAAATATTTTGTACGTAACCTTTTTGGTGCCTCAAGTAATAAGGAAGATCTCAAAAATATAAGTTTTGGACTTCCTCTAAAGTCGGAACGGTTTGCAATTGGAAGCAGAAATACGAAATTGAGTTACTACATTTTAAATAAGAGAGCTCTCTGAAGCTTAAATTACATCGATAAATATTTTTCTTACTAAGATTTCTTAAATAAACATGTTATTTGTATTAAAAATATAAATCTTTGAAATAATTTTTTCATCAACTATCAAATTTTTCTTTCTATAATTGTAGCAGCTATAAATGAATTAATATTTGAATTTTCTGTAAAGCCCCCCCCCCCTTTCCATTCACCTCTTCGACTGTTTTCATCTATTAATGAACTCATCTAACAGCTTGAAAAAATACGAATTTAGCCCCCTTATTTTATGAATTGCTGAGGAGCGTAAATACAAATATATATATANGAAAGGGCTTATATATATAATTTTTAAGTTTTAGGCTTTCTTTTTGGACAGACCATATTTTTAACTTCTCCTATGCAAATTTATTAACATTTTTCGTGTCATGGGATGAACATCAGTGATTCTTTTAGCGATAAATGGACTAAAAATCTAAGAATAAACACTCACATATGTACACTACATTTTTAGCTTCCCCTAAGTAGGATCAAGGGCGAAGGAATTACTTTATCTAAATTGTATAAATGGGAAGAGCAAGAGGTGAGTTGTACTTCATTTCGATAGGTAAGTGTACTTGAAAACTTATTTATAATTGATACTCCGCAAAGGAGAAGAAAATGAGGGAAGGTGTAATGTTGGCATCTCTCGTTGGCAAATCACCCGTCCAGGAAGAGAGATGTTATGTACGCGCTGGGAGAGCAACAAGAAAGCCCTTTGATCTTTTCAGCCTTTCTGAGGTCCCCTGTGTTCACCATTATTCTGCCACGGGTTACCGTATCAACAATGGAATGAAACAAGACTTTTACAAAAAAAAAAACAAAAAAAACCTCTCTAATGAAAAAAACCAACTTCTCTCTTGCTTATTTTTAAATGGCTTTGTTTTTGGTTGGAATCGAATGGGAAAGAAGAGTACTTTAAACGGAGGCCAAATTGAATATTCGTAAATATCCTCATTATTATTAGTGTTATGACAAAAATTATAGAATAAAAAATATTGTAAATATAATTTTCTATGTATTATGTTCTGTTGAATATTTATAAAAACTTGATGGTTGTGTACTTTCACTAATACTTCCCCCTCATAAATCATTCCAGGGACATTAGCAACTATATTCATCGTTCTTTTGGGCTTTATTTTTTTCCTATGTACTATTAGGAAATCAAAACATGTTGTGGGGAGGGGGGGGGGGAGAATAAATAAACGGAACATTCATATACAAATATTCACACTAACATGCTAGAAATGTGAGGCATACTTATATTTCATATCCCTATATTAAATCATGCCTGATAATATTAGTTGATTTTTCTAGAGAGTAAATACAAAAGTAGTACAAAGTAGTACAAAAAATAAAATAACACTTTTAATAAGAAAAATGCTGGGATAACAAAGTGTACCTTTTAGAAATAAGGAAATCAGCTTGATTATAAAAAAAAAATCTATAAAAAATGTATTATTCCAGTAGACAACTACTACAGAGTGGTAATTTTACTAGACGAGGGAGTTTTGCTGTTGAGCTGGGGGTTGAAGTAGCTAGGTAGTGTAATATTTACGCGATTCTCTCATCAGAGTGACAGTGGATCGATAGCCGACAATTAGCTCAATTAATTACAGCTCAAGTGTGCTCTAACTGCTCAGTACAACCCCTTCTTATCTATAGTCGAGCATCCCTCTTGACACAACACTGTGTAAATTAGAGAATTTCATCCTTTCATTTCGGTAATTATATATTTATTTAATTGTTAATTATTTTAAAACTAGAATGGGATTGCTCTTATTGAATAATAAGAATTAATACAAAAGCATCATCTTAGCTATTTGACAAATCCGTGGAAGAATATTAGCATCAAAAACCTTATGAATAAATCCTCTTAATCTATAAAATAAAATCAAAATATAGGAGTTATGAAAAAAAATATATTCAACTTAAATTTTGCATTAGCATATGTTTCTCATAAGGATATCACGTTGACATCATGGTACGATTTTTGATAACTAGAAAATTTCGAAAGATCTTCAACGTTCGAGAAGCTAAAATATGATACGTGAAGTATTATGTATATATATATANACACAAACACACACATATATATATGTATATATATATATATATATAATAAGAACAGGAGGAAGAAAGAGTGTGGTGAATACACGAAAAGAAAAAAACACGTAACCACGTGAGAAGTAAAGAGATGCTAGACTGTGTAGCGGAAAAGGTTCAAAGGAAGGGAAAGGCGATTGGGTTTTCCCTAATCCTCTTATTGTTGGCAATTGATGGCAGGTCTTGTTGTGGCTTTGAGAATGTGCAAATAGGCGCACTCTCTCTCGTCTTCAGTTGCAAATCTGAAGCCGTGTCGGGAAGTTGTTCAATAAGTTGAACTTGGAAAACGTCATTAAAACTCATTAAATGACACTGAGCCTGCCTTATTTAGGGGCATAGTACATTTTCCTACGTAAAAAGCAGAACAACAATTGCATTGAAGCAGGTATACACAATTTTTGGATGTGCATGTTAATGAGGATTCGATCTTATATGTTAAGTGGGTGTTGACACTGGAGAACATGTTGTCTGAGTTTATAATTGGGCAGGAAAAGCATCTGCTCTTGTATATCTGTTTTGGGAAGGTCAAGTACCTTGTTTTGGTAGATTTGTAAGGATTTTGAAGAGGAATTGAGAGGGATTAGGAGAGAGGGAGAAAGAAGGAGTGATGGAGAGAGGGAGAGGGAGAGAGTGAGAGAGGGAGGGAGAGAAAATCGATACGAAATTGGAAGGGACTCAGAAAGTAGAAGACCGCATGGCGCCTCACGAGATGGAAGAGCACTTTTATTGTCAAACTTTGACACAAAAGTTCCATCTTAACTATCATTTTTATGGTAAGCTATCATCAGTATCTTTTTTTTTTTATTCGCACGGTTTTGCATTTTAAAAATTATAATAAAATATGTTAAACAAGATAAGTGCTTAGAGAAACTTCCCACTTTGAAATTCATTATTTGTAATAAAACATAACAATAAAGTAAACAATTACCAGGAAACTTAATTTTTTCTTATTTCAATAAAAAGAGCATCGTCAATGAGTAAGTTTCTTAGTGCAAAAGTAAAATATTAGTAAATTAAGCAAGTGTGATGGATTCAGTACGAAGGTTCATTAGAGGATTTAATGATATCTAAGATATACTAAATTAACTTTTTGTATGTTTCTGGTGCATTACTCCTTCTTTAGCCAGCTTAACCTGATATGAGTGGGGATTTGTGATATTGAGTTTGGCCTCATGTGGATCTGAGTAATTCAGAAGACCTCATAGAAAGGGCTCTTCTTCGAGACAGCAGGTTTTCATTAATTTGCTTTAGTTTTTTTGTTTTATATATTAATTCAGAAAGTAGTAGTATTGCTAGGATTGCCACGAAAAAATAAATAAATAAAAGTGCTTTCTGCTACAGTGGGAGATTTAAATAAAAATTTGAAGACATAAATTTTCTGCCCTTCTGATATAAGCTTGCTCCCACAAACAACAGGGTATTTAACGACATATAAATTGAAGCAAAAAATTGTTTAAAAACGAGACCGCATTAAATGGAATTGTACAAGGGCTCTCTATAATTTATAGACTAGAATACAGGACATTTAATGGGAGGAGATCCAGGTTCGAGCCCTGGCTAGGACAGTTAGATTTTTTATTCTATTCCCTCGCATTAAATGTTTAAAATTTTCGAGGGATTATAATCATTTACGTGGGATTATATTCGACAATAAAACTAATATTTATTACTAGAATACAGGCTTTATCATCCATTACTTTGTGAGATTCATCACTCGGACAGACAGGACGTACATATTTCACGCCATCCTCCTAACTTCTGAACTCTAGAACTATTGATTATAAGAGTAGACAAGTTCTCCGGAAATTTTTATTTTTAAAGAGAAAGATTTAAGTTATTGTTCCTTTATCATATAATATATATTTGAAGTAATAACCGATGAATAACTTAACTGGCCATAAAATAATTTTAGAAATCTACCTTCTGAAATGATTCAGTTGATTAAAAATTATACACTAGTTGCTGTAATGTAATTATACTTTTACGCATTCTGAACAATGATAATATGGAGGGTGTTTACAATATTCCTTTAGTAAATGGTCTGAAGTACATATATAGTATAAAGAATATATATTTTTCGATTTTAGTGATTTATTCTATATTTTAAAACTCCTATACAATAATTTAACGAGAATAATCTGTCCTTTTTGATTTATGAATGCCCCGAACTTTATGAAGAAGTTGTTATAGGTAATCGCAAATTCCGATTCCAAACGATGCTAGATATTCATAACAAGTAACAAGAGTTAAACCCTGAGGATTATATATTTAATGAAGCCATCAAATACTATTAGTACTGCCATCCTCGTCGTCGGAGCTCTCCCTAAAACTTTGAGAAATTCTCAAGGGGACTGGGGAGTTCAAAATAGCTGCAAAGCTATGTAATAAATTTTGATTTCAAATTTGGCAATCAGAACCCTCTAATATTAATGAGTATTTCGCAAAGATACCTTCACGAGAACGGAATTTATATCCCATCTCCCGCTATTATAATTCAGTATTCAGCATACGCTTTAGAGGACACTGTTTTCAGTTATTCTCTAAGAATTGTGTCATATTTATTTTAAATTCAAAAGACAAGTTGGTTATTGAGCAAATCGAGAAAATTATAGTGGACGACTACCTACAATGTCAAGGCAACTCAAAAAGTGTTTTTTTTTCAATGGAACGGGTGTATTATTTATTTAAGTGTATTTAACACAGATTTTTTAATATAAAAAATTCAAAATTGAGGAGTTAAAAACCGAAATTAAAAACCATAAGATTGGGGGTTTTTCATGGACCGTAAATTCCAAGCTCTACGGATTAGAAGCCGAAAGTTTTCTTAAGGAAATTCGGCATGTAAAGTTTAAGTGCGGAGCAAAGAGTTAGGTTAATAAGTTGAGCAAAATTGAACCAACAGGAGTAGAGGAATACCGGCTATGTCAAGTACGCGTAAAAACGTTTTTCGATGTACCAGGCAGTTTTAGATTAATAAAGCTCAATACAGATCTGTTTATTGATCAAAAAAATACTTTAGGAGTTATAGAGTGAAATTGAAAAACTAAGAATGGGGTTTAACTGCAACGTAAATTTTAATTCACTTATATATCTTAGAAATTGTATTTATTCGTTTTTCTTAGAGAAATTATCTATTGCTATGGTTTTAAATGGTGAGTGGAAGGCTAATTTCGCTTTTGTACGAAACCAGGCGTGCAGGAGTGGATCGTTACCTGAAATATCTAGTCAGAGTACGAAAATCTTCTCGCTTTGATGAGCGATGATACTAGATCCAGGTTTGTTTATGATATAATAATCCACAGTACGTAAGGGCTTCTATATATATATATANTAGAATACAATATAGAGTCCTTCCAACTATATACAAACACGATATATATATATATATGAAAATATTAAAATCTAAATAATTATCAGGTAAGATACTAAGGAATTCACTTAGTTAATGCAGTTCCTGTGCGACGAATGGACCATGGCACGCTAACTATTAGAATCATTAATGCTTTTCATGTGCAACAACGGATTGCAATAGAAGAAAGGTAGTTTCATAATGTTCATCATGGGAGATGGACAGCCGAAAGCTGCCCGAACAACCCACCTATCCTGATATAATTGGCTCTTTGTATCTTTGCTTTTAACCTCCTCAAGTTTTTTCCTTACAGATAATATTGTTTATCTAGATCTAGAAGATAATTCTTCATTAGTTATTTATAGTTATAACTGCGGTTGAAATGATGTCAAAAATTTATAGCGCACAAATTTTAATGACAATTATTTTTTGAATCTTGATTTCAGTGATAGAAAAATAAAAAAAGACAACTTACAAGTGGAACTTGAATTGATAAGCCATTATTCAGTATTATGAGAAGAGAAAAGAAAGACAAAAGGGGTTGTGAGACTTTTGTATATTGAGAGGGGGGTCTCTTGCTGTAAGAGACGCCTGATGACGTGAGAGAGGCGGTGGACGCGGTGGAAGGACAATGGAGCCACTCGTCAGAGGCCTCTCCAAGCCGGCTGATTAGTCGAGAGGGCAGACCCTCTACTACTGGCGGTGCAGCACACTCGACTTGCAACTCTCTCTCTCTGCCCTCACTCCCTACACTGCCAAAGTTCTCTCTTAGTGCCGCGCCTCTCTCATAGTCAGCCCTCCGTGTAAAGAGTGTTTACCAGCGAGGCGCACCCTCCCAACACATACACTTCTGAATGCTTTGGACAATTTCCACACTATCTCTCACTCTCACAACCTCCATAAAATGTAGACTTTCGATTTATATTTGCTCAGAATTAAATTACACTAAAACTTTGAATTAAATACATTCATATGTATGCATCTGTATTAGATTTCTATATTAGACTATGTCTCTATATGTAAAGATGAGATTTTTATATTTTAAATTAAAATATAATCTAATTTAGAAGACCGCATGGCGCCTCACGAGATGGAAGAGCACTTTTATTGTCAAACTTTGACACAAAAGTTCCATCTTAACTATCATTTTTATGGTAAGCTATCATCAGTATCTTTTTTTTTTTATTCGCACGGTTTTGCATTTTAAAAATTATAATAAAATATGTTAAACAAGATAAGTGCTTAGAGAAACTTCCCACTTTGAAATTCATTATTTGTAATAAAACATAACAATAAAGTAAACAATTACCAGGAAACTTAATTTTTTCTTATTTCAATAAAAAGAGCATCGTCAATGAGTAAGTTTCTTAGNGTATAGTAACACAAATTGTGTAGCCATTTAATCTGTTGCAATAAAAGATAAGTGGATTTTTAAATACTTGAATGGCTTGAATACTTTATAATTAATTATATTATTCATTACTAATAGAAGTTTAATTGTATATTATTTTAATGATCTATGATGTGTCTATTTCAATTCCAAAAAAGTCCTGGTCAGTTTTATTTGTTTTAGATTAGTTTTATTTTATTTACAATAACATGTAATGTATGAGATAGCACGATGTGTTTCAGATTTTAGTGTTTGACATTTAATTGCTTAATGATAAATGAATAATATTTCGATGACGGGGATTTCCTAAGAGTTCTTAACTAGACTACCATTATGTTTTTAAACTGTTCCTTTGTGATTTCCTAAATTAAGAAGATAAATGCCATACATATTGCAATTTACAAAACTAAAGAGCCACCATAAGTTACAGAACTATTAAAACGAAACCACATTATAAACAACAACCCACTTAAATGCTAGTTGTTAAGAAAATTGTTCTGACTAACTACTCACCTACATAAAATTTACTGATAGCATAAAATATTTACGTCTAATGTATGACACAAATATGTAATTTAGTGGGGCTGAATAAAACAACTAAAACCCACTTACAATATATCATTTAACCCCTTAAGACTGTTAAGTAAAACACGATGGGACTCATCAGATTTCAGTTGGACTTCGCATGTAAGGTGACGTGATAAGGCGAGCCCACAACTCAGGAAGTCTGACCCCGTTCGCCACGCTGGAATACTAATGGCTTCCGCAACTGCCAAATCTCGAGTCCACACGTGTGATAGCGTTCACTGCTTGAGCTGAGTCGTCACGCCCTTAATTATTCTTGATGCCCTGAAGAAGGCCTGAAATTCAGGGCGAAACAGATGCCAAAAATAACTTTTGCAGATCCAAAAATATGTTTGCATTTAGAATTCAATGAGCAAATCATGAATGTTTCTCCAGAATAATTTTCAATGTTTTTAGAATGGCTAAAGGATGTAAAAGATCAACTTGGTCTTTAACAACTTTCTACTTCCTAATTTTCGAGAAAACGCTAAATTCCGTAAGTATATGTTGAGTAGTTCTAAAGTTGTGTAACAAATGGGCAGACCAGTAAACTTTGGTCTCTACAAAAAAATAGCAATAACATTAAAACGCACTCCTTCTGCAGATAACTAAATAGTACTGCTAGTGCAAATTAGAGACAAAGAAGATCTAAATGGCTGTTTTAAAAATTCAGATCTCATCCTAAATAAGACAGGGCCTTGCTACTTTGTACTCTCGCGCACACCCAGAAATCCCCCTTTGTGGAATATGAAAGGGGGTACATACTCTTTTATGTCACATGATCATAAGTATAGAAAACACAAGGCATGAAAGAAATTTCTCGAATTTGAATCAGTTATTTACATTTAAAGTAGATTGATATTAATAACGGTAAATTTACTAATATGACAATGGATGAGTAAGTATGTGATCTCTAGAATATTTTTATTATTATTATTAAACTTTTATTTATTTATAACATTCTGTTGAATTAAAAGATTTTGTAATTTGATCACCACAATGAATTTTAAAAAATGACATCCAATGCCAATCACATGAAGAGAGAAGGTGACTACACTCTCAAATTATTTATAGAATTAGTCCCCAGGAGGTCACGGGGCCATCTTCGTTTGAGTCGACTGGGAGGGTTGTAGGGGATGGAGTTGGAAGACTTGGCCTGTGCTAGTGGATTAGGATGGTATGGCAGATTACTGTGGAAAAGGGTGAAGTGGGAAGAAATGAAGTCTTGAACAAAAGGGATATTAAGATCGTGCTAGTAGCGGTGTAGCCAGTGATCAGTATACACCTTTATATAGCGCTCCGTCTTTCCAACTATAACATACGAGTTGTGGGAAGAACTGAGATCTCAAACTCTACATACATTTGTAGTGAAGTGTCAGTGACATGTGAGTGCAGTTTCAGCTCGATTCATCGCGTGGATCACATATAAACAGTGAGTAAAGCGAACTATTTTTGTAGCCGTTATCCTTAGCACTGGGGTCGACAGGGGAAGACCTGTCCGGCCCCCACCTCGCCGCGCTAAGCTCTCATAGCCTCCCTTATCTCTCTGCCTGTAGAGTAGGAGTCTCTTCTCTTCTCTTGTATAAATTAATGATTATTAATGGTGGGAGGCAATCATTATCATCAGGTGATTGCTAGTGAAGGGCGAAAAGGGAAGCGGCGTGGTGCACCCATGACCCCTCCTAAAGACAAGAGGCGTCATTCCGCCAGTAGCACACCTTTACAGGAAAGAGATCAATCACAGCCACGACCCAGCACCTCTCAAGGAGTGACCATCACACCCCCCGCCAACGAAATGACAGACCAGACAGGAATGAAAACCTTTCACCCTTTACAACAGTTAACCCTTTTCAGCCTCTTCAAAACATTACTGGAGAGGAGATGGAAACCGCCACCCAACGTATAACCCGACCACCTCCCATTTTTGTCAGAAACGTACAAAATTTTCGTTTTATGTGCATTCAACTCGATGAACGAGTCGGCCGCGGGAGATACACTTGTGTCAATCGTCAGCATGACACCAAAATAATGCCAGATAGCCCAGATACCTACAGAGGTATAGTGAGCTATCTGAAAGAGACAAACGCCCAGCATCACACATACCAACTAAAGGAAGAGCGTGCAGTCAGGGTCGTCATCCGTCACGTCCACCACTCAACCTCTCCTGATTATATCAAAGAGGAGCTCACTAAACTTGGCTTCCAGGTCAGAAATGCCATTAATATTACATCAAGCAGACCTGGTAATGACGGTCATACAAAGTCTCCGTTGCCCTTGTTCTTTGTAGATTTCGAGCCCACAAGCAATATAGACGAGATTTACTCGTTATTATAATATTTTATTTATATAACATCTCTTTGCCATTGCAGAATACGAGTGGAGAAGCCCCTCCCTCGAAGAGACATAAATCAGTGCCACAAATGCCAGGAATACGGTCACACTAAAAGATACTGTGAGTATGGTGCCCGATGTGTCAAATGTGGAGGGACACATCTGACGGTGGGCTGTCAGAAATCTCGCAGTACACCTGCTGTTTGTGCCCTTTGCCAAAAAAACCACCCCACCAATTATAAAGGCTAACAGATCTACAAAGATTTGAAGCAGCGGATACAGCCCACCAGACAGCAGGACTCAGCACCTGTAGCTCGAAGACCCCCACCACCCCCAACCAGAAAAGTCGAATCCGGTTACTCCTATGCAAAGGCGACCTACCAGCCCAAACAAGAAGAACCTCTTCCTCAATGCCAGCCTCCCAGAGGAGAGCGACCTGCCATCTCTCTTGTTCCTCCTCCGTTAATATCTAATGATATCCAATCCATACTCCACTCATTTTTCTCAGAATTCCGCGCCCTCATCACTCCTCTCCTAAACCTACTGTCAGCGGTAGTCTCTAATATGACTCCCTCGTCTGGCAGTAAATGAACTCCTACTCCTCTAGACCCTTTTCTGTTCTCCTTTGGAATGCTAACGGCATTCAAACACATACAAACGAACTCAAACTAACTCTAGAAGACAAATGTATAGACGTACTCCTACTTACTGAAACACGACTAACAAAAAATAAAAAACTCAACATACCAGGCTATACAACTTACCGAACTGATCACCCAGACAGACGAGCTAATGGTGGAACTGCGCTCCTTATTCGCACTTCCAATACTCATTATTTAATACCATCCACTCCTACAGACTCGCTCCAATCCACTTCAGTGTCCATCAATACTACCACTTCCCCAATTACTTTTTCTGCAGTATATTGCCCTCCTAACAAATCTATCACCTCAGGCCAATTCCAAGAGCATTTTAAATCCCTAGCTTACCGTTTCCTTTCTGGCGGAGATTATAATGCGAAACATCTGCAGTGGGGCACTAGAACGACCAACTCCCGTGGCCGTGCTCTGTATAATGCTATCTCCTCTCACAATCTCTCTACTCTAAGTCCGTCCTCTCCCACCTATTGGCCCACCGATGTAAACCGTCTTCCTGACATCCTAGATTTTTTCATATGTAAAAATCTTATTACCTACCATCACTCTGTAAAAACATTAAATGAACTTTCCTCTGACCACAACCCTGTCTTCCTCACACTGTCTCTCACACCTATCCCTAGACAATTGCCACCAACCTTAATAAGTGGTCCCATTGACTGGCCACTTTTTAGAACTCTCCTAGAAGAGTCACTTGACCTCGGAATCTCCTTAAAAACCTCTGAAGAGCTGGATGATGCTGTCCAGTTCTTTACTATAAAGATTCAGCAATGTCTTTGGAAGGCTAACTTAAAACCCACCAGCACCCGCTCCACTGTAAATTCAGCTGAACCCCTCCCTGATTACATTAAAAACCTCATACAAGCTAAGCGGCAAGCTCGAGCCCTGTTCCAGAGGTACAGACATCCCTCAGATCGTAGGGAGTTTAACCAGCTATCTCGTCTCGTAAAGCAAAAACTAGGTGCTTTACGAAATAAGGCATTTAATGCCTACCTGTCTAGCCTCTCAAAAGGAGACAAATCCCTCTGGACTGCTACTCGCAGGATTCTAAAGTATCATGAACCTTCTGCCCCCTTACGTCGAGAAGATGGTTCCTGGGCCTCTTCCGACAAAGACAAGGCCCAAATGTTTGCCCAGCATCTAAAGCAAACATTCACTCCTCATCCAGATCCCGACAACTTGTCCAATAACGCGGAGGTAGAGAAGTCTCTGGATATACCATTACCAATGTCCTTACCGATTAAGGCAGTGACACCTTCTGAGGTCAAGTACATTATAAACCATCTGCCTAAGCGCAAAGCACCCGGCTATGACCTTATCACCGGGCTAATTCTTCGAAACCTACCCCAAAAAGCAATCATTTTCCTGACATACCTCTATAATAGTGTCCTTCGAACCACCCACTTTCCACTTCTCTGGAAATTCTCTGAAATAATCCTGTTTCCCAAACCCGGTAAACCTGCTCACAATACATCATCCTATCGACCAATCAGCCTTCTTCCTTTAATTTCCAAGGTATTTGAAAAAGTTCTTCTAAAACGAATGATGCCTATCATAAATTCCTCAAATATCCTTCCCAATCATCAGTTTGGCTTCCGTTCCCAGCATTCTACCGTCCAGCAGGTGTTTCGCGTTGTAGACTACATTTCCTCTTCCCTCGAGCGAAAAGAATTCTGTCCTGGTGCATTCTTGGACGTCACTCAAGCATTTGACCGAGTATGGCATTCTGGACTATTATATAAGCTCAAGTCCATATTCCCAAGTACCATCTACCTAATTCTCAAATCTTATCTTTCTAACCGTTTCTTTAGGGTCCGGCAAGGATCAGATTACTCCGAACACTACCCTGTGAAAGCGGGTGTTCCACAGGGCAGTGTGCTTGGACCCATCCTTTTTACCCTTTATACTGCAGACATCCCTACTCATCCTAATACTCTTTTAGCCCTCTTTGCTGATGACAAAGCGATCCTCTCCTCCCACTCTGATTCCAAAATCGCTTCTAAAAATTTACAAAACCACCTTGATGCTATTCAGCAGTGGTGCAGTAAATGGAGAATCAAAATAAATGAGTCCAAATGCGTACAAGTAAATTTTAAATTAAGAAAAGATTCTCCTAATAATGTTACATACAATAACATACCTATACCTCTCTCTGATTCAGTCCGTTACCTAGGGTTCCACCTTGACTCACGACTCAACTGGAATGAACATACTAAAATCAAACGACAAGAACTCAACAGACGCCACGGACTCTTATACAGCCTTATAAATAGGCGCTCACAGCTCACATTAGAAAATAAACTGACCATCTACAAGACCATTATACGACCAATCTGGACCTACGGTGCAGAACTGTGGGGTGCCGCTAAGCCTTCCAATATCCAACGAATACAATCCTTTCAGTCCAAAATTCTTAGAATAATTGCTAACGCTCCATATTATGTGTCCAACTCTACCCTTCATCACGACTTTAATATTCCTTTTGTCAAAGACCTTATCTCCACCCGCTTCAAACTCTTCCATAGTAAACTCCAATTTCATCCCAATCCATTTGCCCAATCCCTGTCGTCGGACTCCAATCCCCACAATCCTCCCCGGCGACTAAAACGGAGATGGCCTCGCGACCTCCTGGGCCTTAATGCCTAAACTTATTGGGAGTGGGGTCGATGGGCCCCTTCTCCCTGCACAGTGATGACCATTTATTTATTTATTGTTAATTTTATTTTTATTTCATTATATTTTTTCTTTCTTTTATTTTATTTACATTATTTTTATACATGTACATTTATTTTAAGTCATCAAATTACAAGATGTTATATAACAGAATGTAATAAATAAAGATTTATTTAAAAAAAAAAAAATATCGTGCTGATGGAATGAATTGGATACATAATAGGGAGCATTAGAAATTATTCTCAGGGTTTTGATTGAAAGGAATGGATTTTTTGGAGGTTGGAAGGCTTAGCGGCACCCCAGATTTCTACTCAGTAAGTCCAGGTTGGTCTTAATAATGTTTTGTAGAGCGTCAGGTAGTAAGATTGGATTTCTTATACATGAGTCTGTATAGAAGTACATATCGCCGATTGAGATAAAAGTCTTTTAATTTTAGTATGTTCTTCCCATGTAAGTCGTGAGTCAAAATAGAACTCAAGGTAACTAACGGAATTTGAATGTGGTAAAGGAATATTGTTAAATTTCACAATTTCAGGGAAGTCTTTATTCCGCAGTTGAAAATTAACTTGAACGCATTTTTCTTCATTGATTTTAATTCTCCATTTGCCACACCATTGTTGGATTTTTTTCTAGGTGATCTTGTAGGTTTTTAGAAGTAGTTTTAAGATCGGGATGGGAGGATTCTAGAATAATAAACAAATTTTTTGCGAATGCACGCTAGCATGTGTTAGATGGATCAAAATGAAACTCGAAAGAAAACCATTCCTAGGCGTGATAACTATTTGCTATTGCTTCTGTTTTAACAAATAACAAAAATGGACCATTCTATACAAAAATTATATTGTATTTAAATATTATTTACTGATATTTGATTAGTAACGTTAATAATTGAGACTGCTAAAATGTGAAATATTTTTCCCATCAAATTTTAGATTTAAAGTAAAACCCTCCTAATGAATAACAGATCACCTGATTTACTGAATAAAGATTTAATAATCATTTTAAAACTGGACATTATGACTTTTGATAAATATTTTGAATCATGAGCCAAGTCTCGGATAAATCGAACCTTTAATAACAGGATTTTGATGATTTTTAAATTTTAGTCTTATAAATTTAATTTTTCGTTAGACTAAAATTACATTTAACGGATTGGTAAGTTTTTTCGAATCAATTTAGTATTTCGAGTAAAAACCTATTTTCAGTGAAGGAATTTTACAGGCTTAATAATATTCAAAAGGAGAGTTTGTTGACCGTAGATATTATTATAAGATGATTTTAGTTGGGGTTCGGTCGAGGTAGATCCAAAAAAACACAAATTAAAAAAATGTATTTTTTTAATAAAGGATTATCTGCCAACTTTTCGGCTTACATTGTTAGCCTTCTTCAGGGCTATCATGAAGACAAGAGAGGACGTCCTGTCCCTAAGTTCACATTTCCATGACTCAAAGCCATTTCCATGGCTCACACTTCCAGGACGTCCTCTCTCATCTTCATGATAGCCCTGAAGATGGCTTACAATGTAAGCCGAAACGTTGGCAGATAATCCTTTATTAAAAAAATACATTTTTTAATTTGTGTTTTTTTGGATCTACCTCGACCGAACCCCAACTAAAATCATCTTAGCTTAATAATATTCTTTTATAATCATCTTAAATGATTTGTGAGCATCACACATTCAATCTTAAAACACATAACATTCTCCCTAACAATATAAGATCGTAAAGAGATGTTTGCATCGATCAAACTCAAGTAAGACGGAGTATTCTGATTACATAAGGAAGTATAATTAACAGCCTTAGAAGGAGAAGAGGTCAGGACGCTAGCTCCATGTTAGTTAATTGAGCGAGTCGGAGAGGCGGGCGAGGGGACCCTTCACTACATTAAGTTTTAAACCTTTGGGGATAGAGAGATACTGCCACACTCCATTTGAGCCCTTTCAAGCTAGAGGCGCCCTCAGCACAACTCTCACGTCATCCTCAACACTCCCATGCAACCCCATCAACAGTTCATAGGGGGTTCAAGGGAAGCCTAACCAGCTCATATAACCTACCCTTGGCTCATTAAGTCGGTGTTATGGAGTTTAATTCCGTAGATTGTACTGGTTTTTTGCAGTATGTGGAGAGACATCCTCACGTGATAAAAAGAAAAAGAGAAAGGTAGTCAAAAGATTTGGCTACGTCACAAAATAGATAACAGAGTCCATGTCGGATACATAAATAGTTTATTTGAGGTACAGATAACCAAAGAGTTACATAATTAACCTCCTGGGCCAAAAGTCAAGTATTTCGTAATGAAAAAGGTCAGTTAGTTCTTACCTCGAAATGGATGACTTGATTCCTGATAAACGAGGTACACTAAGACGATGAAAATGCAAAGCTCAATTACCTTCTTTAAAACTACACATTTCCAGGTCCACAATAGTTGCCTGGCTGCTAAGAGGCATTTTAAGCTATTAGACCGTAATTTATTACCAATAGAGTTGTCACATCAAGTAAATATGGTAGTTGACACATTTATTGAACGGGTAGAACCTAAAAGGCTGAATTTGCGAAAACTAGGACTTAATGTCCATCATATTAATAGTAAACTAAACAAAAATGAGCTATTGTTAAATGATTTGCTGAGTTATTTATTTTTTAAGTTTCGTTTTGGTGTTAAGAGAAGTTTTGCACACCATTTTTGAGTAAATGTAAAGTGTAAAACAATCAACTATTGTTTTATAGACATTAATCATGTCTATAATATGTGATATACATTAAATACTAATTTTGAAAAACACAAAATCATGTTTCATTATATTTGCTTGACCTATAAGAGGGGTTTTTTTTTTAACACTTTTTATGGTGATATAAAAATAATATATGTCACAAATTTTCATAAGCTAACGAAGTGTTTCAGATTTACATCTTTTAAACGATTTTGACACATTTTTAAAACACACACGAACAAAAATATATACATAAAAGCATGCGAGTGGGCGTGTTGGAATTACTAAAATTAGTTGTTAAGTGTAGTTATTACAGTTAAGTACAGTTGTTGTATCATATGTACATATAAGATAGACTTACAATCAGAACTTACCAGTGGATGAGCACGTTTCCCCCACGGAGTCTAGCCGCATGGATGAAGTCGTTGCAGATGGAGAAGTACTGCACCAAGTTCTGATCAGGGGTGTCAGACGCCATGACGCAGAGGTACTGCTTGTCCTGCAAGGCAAAGTACATCATCTTATTGCTTTCTCAATCCACGAATACGGATTTAAATATCTTATCTTAAAAAAGAATGTTTGTACAAACAGAATGTATCAGTCGATATCAAAGAAGCTAAAATGAGATGTTAAAAACTATATAAGCTGTTTGGCACAAAATGAAAAATGTGTTCTGGGGAAACTGAAAACTTACAATTAAAATAGTGGTAGGTCAAAAAAGAGTAATAATAAGTTGTAAATTCAGTTAAACTAGACATTATTAATTATAAGCCCTTACTAAAATTAAAACGAATTAATATTCAATTTTGAAAGAGATTTTCTAACAAAAGTTTTTCGTAAAAGATGAGCATTTCGAACATCTATAATGTTCTATAATGTTTTTGTTTAAAAAAAAAAATGCTAATTTGTTGTGATGGGCTAAAAGAATAAATTACTCAGTAACTGTCTAAACATTGCTTACTAATAGAATTACCCTACAGTATTTTTGATATACTTTCGTCACGATACTTTTTAAAAATTAAATCGGTTATGAAAAAAAAAAAAAAGGTTACTGTATTTTCTATCAGCTGGTCTCTAATAATCTAAAAATCGCTCTGAGCATAATAAAAATGGTAAAATACTATTTAAAGAATATGACATGAGTTATCTAAGTTGAAGAGAAACATGGAGCACTATCTAAGTGAAATGGTTTAAAATATTTTTTTAATTCTGTGAATAATAATCCTGTGACAAATGAAATAAATATATTTCATTATTCAATTAGCTTTTTTACAAGTTAACCATTAGGAAAGTTTATTTAAACACTTTAATTAGAAAAATGAAAAAACAAACAAAAAAACGTTTTACAGCTTATGCAAACTTTAAGGTAATATTCAATTCCTCACGGCATATTTTATAAGAGGTATTTTATATTATTTTCCTATGAATGTACCAGCAGTGAAAAAACAATTCCTTAATGTTAAGATACAAAGAAAGAAAATAACAATGTAAGGAAATTTTGTAATTTACGGTTATTGATTAAAAAAAAATGCAAAAGCTAAATATTAGAATATAATTATTAATAAAAAATAATAACTATATCACTTCTAGACTATTTATTTTTATTTTGTTTAAATTGATGGAAACATAATAGTTCAGCCCTCAGTGCATATATAAATATGGGTAGGAAATTTTAACTACAATCGATAAAATTGAGTACCTCATATTTTCTCTGTATATGTACGAGGTCAGTCTGAAGAGAAATTCGATTTTATAATAAGATGGCCCAAGTTATCTGGCTTTGTACATGCGAACGAAGGAGTCACGGAATTCCACTATCATCTCAACTCCACAATTACAACACTCCGAAGGCAATAGCCTCCAAGCAAGACAAACTGTAAGACTGACATTTTTGCCAGAAATATATATTCTAAACAGAAAATACACATTCTCTCAAAACCCTTAAAGGATTTAGTAGCAACTTGGTGAGATTTGATTTGATCAGTTTCACCCTTACCTTGATCTAACGACGATTGAAGATCAAGAACTATGACATGTGGAAATGGGCTTAGATTAATTCAATATTCCATTCAACAAACATTTGGAATAAGGTAAAATAAACCCCCTGACAATACAATTATTTAGTTTCTAAATAATTTTTTTTTGTTTTATTTCTTCATTTTTTTACGTAGAGCTTATAAGAAAATCTTATTTTTAAAATATACATATCGGATATACAGTCGGATTTTCATTTTAAATTCTTGAAGCAATTTATTTTTCGTTGAAATTGTATGAGGGAAAGGGGGTTATAGGAAGAGCAGAATTTGTAATTGTATTATCATAGTTCTTATTGATTTATGAAAAAGTTAACACAAAAACAATAAGTGCAAAAAAAATTTGTATAACGCCTATTTTTTTATATATATAAATTTAGGAAAACACTTATTAAGGAAAATGTAACGAGATAATTTATCAATATTAATTTTATTTGTGGTTTTTAATCTCACGTAAATTTAAATCAATTAATGCTAGGGAATAGAATAAAAAATCTAACTGTCTCAGCCAGGGCTCGAAAAATTCCTAGCACTAGTGTCGTGAACTAATTCTGGGAATTTAATAACTTATCAGACTTGTCCTGGTAGCATAATTGATAAATACACCGGCCCGGAAAGCAGGAGATATAGGTTTGAGTCCTGTCTGGGACAGTTAGATTTTTTATTCTGTTCCTTGGCATTAATTGGTGTAATAGGAGAATCTATCTTCGATGGGTGAGCGCTTCCCCTACTCTTTCGTCCCGGTCAGTTTAGAGCAGAGCTTAGTGGCCATAGGTTTTATACCCTTTGTGAATTAAATTTCCTTAATTAAGCTTATTTATTTCCATCTGTAGTGAAACACTTCATTAAGCAGCTACTGTCTGACGGACTTTTTTTTCCATCATCTAACTTTTTGGTTTATTTTATTCGGTATGGAATCTATTGGAAAAATGATGAAACCCCCTATATGACTAGATAATCCACGCTGCCTTCACCGATATGCAGGACTCAACATGCGGGATCCTTAAACGATGATAGTATCCGGGGCACCTTCCTGATTCTGCCTTGATGACTCGCGTACCACTGGGTATTCAGATGCTGTAAGGCCTTTTGTGTGACATTCACGAAGGATAATTGTCTTTTTTCCTGAGCTTCTCCACAACAAAAGATGATGTATTAGCCGCCATTTCGGTACTCGATCTCCTTAACAAAATTTAACTCATTCGCGAACTTGAACTTACGGGCAGGACTACATAGAATGTCTCCACAACACACCTTGTTTCGAAATTCCCTAAAGTATAGAAGTCTATTTGGCCTTCATTTCGTTTAAAACACCCTTTCATATCACTAAATTTTAGCTATAAGCCAATAAATCAACAACCAACCCCACCCCTTCCCCCTAAACAAGTTCCTAGTTATATAAGTCTCATAGTTTATATTCCTTATGTATTTTTAGTAAATTATAATGAAACTTATTACACAAAAAATAAACTATCTAATTAATTCGCAACAAAATAAATATAAACCATACAGCCCAAAATAACAAATTATTTCCTTATGTTTAAGTTTAAGGAATTGAACACTTTGTTAAATAAAAATAATATCAAATAGAATAAGAATGAAAAAAAATTTTTTTATAATTAAAATAATTCAAGTTTGCTAATAAATATTTTTGGCAATAATTTAAAAACATATTATATATAAATTTAAAAAAAAATAACTACGATTTTGGCTGAATTTTTAATTACGATATACTGTAAAGTAATCTAATAGAGTATCTAACTTTAAATACTTTATACTAAATTAGTCTATTTTATACTTCTAGTTTTCTCGTACAAGTACAAAAAGTTTTTCTAGATCATGCTAAACATGAAGAGAGAAAATACTAAGCTTCTTAATTAATGCAAAGTCAAAATCTTAAGATTAGAGTTATTTAAGCCAAAGTAAAGAGAAAAGCGTCGTCAAGTTTTGGGGGTATTAAATACAGGATTACACGAATTTAAAGGAGAGGGTCGTTTAGAGACACGCGATGGGACGGTATTATCGCTAGGATACTGTATTATAGGGCAGAGAATCAGTTTCAAATACATTCCATAATGTTTTACAATTATCTATCAAAGAAGCGTAATTTATTTATTATTAACACGTAAATCTAGAATATCGGTCATCAGAATTGAAAGAAAAAAATATGTTTATTATTTGATGAGGAATTTTAACATTTTTTTCTCGATACCTAGCAGAATAACATGAAGTCAAGCATTAATTTTTCTTCAGGTGTTTACATATGATGGTTTATTTATTTTTGAATATTTTTATCTCCCTGTCAAACAAAGAGGTTAATTTGTGTAATCGAGCGAATTTCATTTTTCAGAGATAATAGAAAGGACAAAATGAAATTCGTAAACATTCGATTCTTCTAGGTAATGTAAAAAACGCTCAATAGATAAAAATGAAATTTTTAGGAATGTATTACCGTAAAAATTCAAGGAGTATATGGGCAAAAAAAAGTGAAAAAAGGAAAATTTCAATAAAATAAATAAAAAGTGTTGAACATGAATCCTGAAAAAAACAATATTTTAATCATATTTAAATTTTGTAAATTTAATTTTCAGAGATAAGGAAGGAACTTATATGAACGACAAACTGACTCTGCCATGAACATTTGATGCAGGTGACAACATGTCCCCTTTGACCTTCATGATAGCCCTGAAGATGGCTTACAATGTAAAACGAAACGTCTGCAGTTAATAAAAATACACGATGTTTTTTATTGTATTTTTTAGATCTCTCTTAAATGAACCCCAACAAAAAAAAAAATACTAAGTATTCCATATTTATAGAAAAAAACTCTTTTATCGCTCTTACCATTTAGATGAAACGCCATATTACAACTGGTCCGCAGGATAGAAGCTAAATACCTATGGTATATGTATATATATATATATCATCTCAACTCCAC
>KZ807310.1:322977-337717 GCA_000696205.2 Oncopeltus fasciatus | reverse complement strand
GTTAACTAATAATGTAAAATAAAATAAAAAAATATTTGAAGCTCTTAATATATGGATGGTACACACAAAAAAACTGTTATTAAATATTTTGTTATGTTGTTAAAATAAGTTTTAAAGTTAAAATTCAAAGCTGCACATATAGACCAATAAAAAGTAAGTTTCTAAAAAAAATATAAACTCAATGAGACCAATGACATTAAATTTCAATGAGTTATTTTAGATGAAAATTTATTTCAGAATTAATAGATAAGTAATATAATAAAATAATTAAAGTTCAATTTTTTTACGTGTAGTGCATAGGGAAACTATATATTTTAGGAACTAACAGTTTTAATGTAGAATTTAAAAAATATCGAAAAATGTCCAAAAAGTATGTTTTGAGTACAACTTTAATAGATGCATTCCTTCGAAAATTCGCTAAAACTGCTTCAAATTAAGAAAAGTAAGTGGGGCCAAGTCAATTTGAAGTGTAATTGTAATCATACATTATACGGATACAAAGGCAAAATTTCAAATCCATCATTGTCCAGCTGACTATAAACAGCCATATTTTATGTCCCTTCATTTGCATAGAATGCTCGTAAACTTTCTTCTTTTTGGCGACCGCTCTTTCACTAAAACCCTAACTATTTCTTTTCTGGTAAAAACTTATTACTAGGGGTATTGTTTGCACTTTCCTAAATCTTTCAAATGTTATTTATTGCATTTAAGTTTAACCAATTTTCCTCTAAACGCAAACCTGAATAAGAGGAAATAAACAAAATGAAGTTAAAAAGGTTAAAAGGTAGCTAACATTATGTATGTGGGTGTGTGTGTGTGTGTGTGTGTGTGTTTGTGTATATATATATATATATATATATATATAGGGTTGTGAAAAAATTATTTCTTTCCTTCTCAATTGGCTTTGATGTATTTTATCTCTGGAATCCTTAGATGTTTTTAGAACAGTCTAATTATAAAGGTAGTGTCATTAATCTACTTATTAAAAAGTTATTCGCTATGCAAATGGATATTACTTTAGCTAATTTTAGTTTCTCTTTTACTTTCGAAAAGGAAAAAATGGAAATACCAATAAAAAAAATTCATTTAAGTAATTTAAATTACGCCCTATTTAATTTCATAGGTTTACTATTTTCTGTCTGATCTATATAATTACAGGTTTTTCTATATTATTAGATTTTTCTTAATTTTAATTAAACAAGTTAATTATTCATGATAAAATCATTGAAATGTGTAAACACATACACATATATGTGTGTGTAAATATATATAGGTACAGGTTATTGTAAATATAAATATGTTTATGTATTTTATTTTTGTCAAAATATATTCACAATAAAAAAAATTCACAATTACCTGAATTGAAGGGTTTATAGTTAAGACAGAAATAAGCGCCAAAAACACACACACTCTNTATACACATATAAACTGGTTATAGGAACTGTAACTGTAACTATGTTTATGAATATTATTTCAATTTATTTTTCCTAATTTATATATTATAGTTTATGAATTTTATGTTATACTTGAACCATATTTTGAATTATTTATAATTTGGCCGTAACGTATTACAGGCACTGTCCTAATTCAAAGGTTGGGAGAAATTTCTTCAGCATCAAAGGTTGAGAATGATACTTGAGCACGGTAATTGAGAATGCAATTTGGAAAAGTTAAAACAGCTTATTTTGGGAAGGAAAGACTCATTAGCCATAGGCGAGGGATACCGAATGAGAGATATCTGATATGACGATTGCAGGGAGCCGGATAGGTAGAGACTGCAAGAGGATGGTAATCATTACAAAGGATGGAAAGAAAAAACAGAGAAAGAAGGTAATAGATTTACAGAAATGATAACTGCTCACGAGTCTGTTCAAAGCCATTTTATAAATTAGTGAAAATATGGTTAAAGTAGAACATAAAATTTTTAAATTAGAAATATAAAATAGGAATAATAAATTGAAATAAAGCACATTCTTGGAATGGAAAGGAAATGAATAACAAATTTCATTGAAATCATTTCAGCCTTTTCTGTGAAATAATGCGTTTGATATACAGTGCACAGATATTTTTGAATTCTGTTTTTTGATTTTACGCGTCTTGAAGAGTAATGCATTGAATTATGAGGGACATATTGATATGGAATATTCAGGTCAATTACAATCGTTTATTTTGTAAGAAATTGAACTTGAATGAGAATTTCTGGAGAACTTGTCTACTCTTATAATTAATAGCTCTCGAGTTCAGAAGTTAGGAGGAGGGCGTGAAATATGTACGTCCTGTCTGTCCGAGTGATGAATCTCACAAAGTAATGGATGATAAAGCCTGTATTCTAGTCTATAAATGATAAAGGCCCCTCCATTGTGCAATTCCATTTAATGCTGTCGTAACTTTTTCTCTCTCGCTCTCTGTCATATCCCTCCTCTTTCATTCCTCGCCCCACTTCCTCCATCCTCTTTCACCCTCTTCCTCCATCCCTTTTTCACTCTCCCTCTCATCCCCTTTTTCACTCCCTCTCTTATTAGAGAATTAGAGAATAAATTAGAAAGGGAGTGACCCTTTCTCCATCCCCTACTCACGACCTCTTCCACCCCCTTTCTCACTTTTTCTTTCTACCTCCCATTCTCACTCCCTCTCTCATCCCTCATTTTTCCTCTCACTTCTTCTCTTTCCTTCATTCTCTTAATAACTTGTAAAAAATAAATCATTAAAATCTAACAACTACATCATTAAAAATCATTAATCTTGTACATTACTGAAATTAAAAGGGGCTATGAATTATGTTCACAATTTCACTTCAAATTTTAGGTTTCAAATAAATCAAAACTTTTATAAAGAACACAGCAATAATAAAAATTAAATTTTTAGATTTGTTCCTTTTCTATACTTCCTCATTTAAAAAAAATATAAATCCAAATTGTTTATTTCTTTTAAAAAAGAAAATATAATAAATAAATTTAACTTTACAGATTAAACAAATTAGGTATTACTTCATTTTGATTTCACTTTTCAAATAAACTTATATAAAGGTCTACTTATGATAAATATTTACCGTAGTTAATGAATAATTTTGTTGTACGCATATTTGGAATTCAAAATATTTAGAGTTACAATTTCATTTTTTTAAATTTAATACAACCTCTTATACCTCTTATGGTTGTATAGAAAACGGTCACCACGTTTTATGCCAAGCTTTTTGCATTAAAAAAAATTTTATTTTATTTCTGAACCAAAAAGGAAAGAAAAGTATATTTGGTATTTCCTCCCGTTCACTCGGTCATCCATTTTTTTATTATTTAAATGCCGCCCCAAATTATTAAGATAAAATCTGAAACATTATTTTTTTTTTTAAATAAAAAATGAACCGATTCTGTGACTACAGGCAGTAATTTCACCTCGATATTCCGGTATTCAATAAGAGGGGAATGATGGAATCAGTGCAAGAAAGGGTACTTGTCGTCGTCATATTCCTCGAGAGGGAACGTGTCCTCCGCTCACACCTCGCCCCATANTATATATATATAATTTTAAAAGAGCGTAATTCTTCAGCAATTTATGCACTATTAAACTAGTTATAATTAACTAAAATTCCTAGATAGAAATTTACTTAAACCTGTTATAAGTGACCGTTTGAGTGTAATTAAATTCAATTTAAATTTTACGTTTGAGTTGATTTAATTCGGTCATCTAGAAATACAAGAAAAACTAAGAATACTGAGTTTGTCAGAGAAGGAAGAGTATCTTAGTATCTCTGTGCAGTACTCTTGTGAAAATTTGAAGCGTCCCAGGGGGGTATGAAGGAGCTTAGTGAATGATTAAGCAGAGAAGAGTAGTATCATCCACAGCTCTCTCGAGTCTGCCGCCAAGATTTAGATCTTATTTCACATCCCACAGAAGAACCACAGGAATATAACTAATGGGGAATGAGTTGTATTTCCATCAGTTGTCTGCAATCGCTACATATCTGTCCACATATGTGCCTTCCACAAATATAACTAGAGATCTCAGGAGTGCGAGCAGGAGCAGCAGGAACACCCTAACATTTTTAGAAAATTTTCTAATATAGTAATTCAAAAATAATAAAATTATACGAGGAAGGGCGGGTGTAGACCAGCGGCCTGGTAAGGGATGGAAGGTGGTAGTGGGATATAAAGACTGCCGAGATGTGTAAGGACCAGTCAGGTATAGGTTTTTGAATAGTAACAATAAAGTTTCTCACTTTGATAAGTATTCTTTATCAAATGTGTTTTAGTGTTATCTTTTTAAATAATTGAAATATTTATTTATTAATTTTTTAGCTGACATTATTTATATTTTCGAACTCTCACGGTTTATATATGGTAATAGTAGTTTTAATATTTAACAGTTAAGTTTATTTTTGATATTTGATTATTATGTTATTTTTGAATAATTGTTATTAATTATTACTACATGACTGGCCTTTTAAATAATGTCATTTTTTGTTGTAATGTAGGCCCTGAATTAAATATTCCCAAACTATCGGCAATTTAGTCTTGTACTCACATTCCACTTCTTCTCTAATAAAATTATTTTGGTATTTTAGACATGTTTGTTGTCAGCGCGAAGTGAATGAGTACTAATTTTTTTTAACGGTTGAAAATTAAAAGTATTACCTAAAATAATGTGGTTAGTTTGGCTCAATGTTAAATAAAACGCTTGCCAGCTAGCGAAACTATGGAAAAAACATGTTAGAATCCGAAGAAGACACAGTGCATCTCAAATTCTTCTATGATAACTGTAAAAACTCAGAAATTGTGATTTTTTATCTTGTTACTCCCGAAAATCCCTTTCGATGTTTCGATTTCAGCAATTGACAAACTCATGCTTCCTTAAACTTAATAAGCGTGAGTAATAACTAATAGAATTAAGAATTGCTAACGCTATGACCTCCAATATAGAAAAACAAAATGCGTGTGATACCACCACTAACATTGAAAATAACGCCAATTTATATGATATAATTTATAATAATACAATCCATATAAAAGTAGACAAATAATTGTTTACCAAAAAAATTTTTACTAAGAAACAAATTGAAAGAAAAATAGCATAAGTTTTAAGTTTAAATATAAAATTCTTACCATTTTTGAAAATACACTTAGTTAATAAAACACCTGAATGATGGAATTTTTCTCATATTTCTGAAACGTCCATGACAGTGTCATCTTACATGATTATTTTCAAGTATGACATTAAAATTATCATGAGTGGGTTTAAGATCTGACAAAACAAATTATTCATACTATAAGCTCTCTATATAGTATGAATAATCAAAGTTTGACATTTCAAGAATTCAAGGGCAGCTGTCATTCGTCTCTGCACGCGAATGTTTTTAGTTTTGAAAAATGAATACCATAACGAAGGAAAAAAATAAGATTAAAAAAAATAATTGGACGATTCATGTAACACATTCCTAGTAAAATGTATTATTTATTTCAGAGGAAAAAAAAAAAACCCCAGGAATTTTATTATTCTGCGACTTAAATAAAGAGAGTTAGTGCCATATAAATGAAGCCGATGGAGTAATTGGAATCAGTAATGGGCGAAAGAGAAAGATTTGGGGTTATAGCCATATCCGTCAACCATCTGTGATGAAGTGAGGGAAAAATTGATGAGTCATCTTGGAGATAAAGCTCAGCTGATTTATATCCTCTTCTAACAGGAGAAGAAATATGGCCCTCTAAGTGAGGATAAGTAATAAAGTATGTGATCAGCGGAAAGCATTAACTAAATCCTCAACATGGAACATTTTTAAAAAGTTTATATTTTTGTATTTAATGTAAAGTTTAGAAGTCTCGTGAGAGGGTGATTTTTTAATTGGATAGAAACTTTATTTCTATGAAATACATTTAAAAAGACTGCTCAACTGCATGTTTATAACACGGAAAACTCATGAGTCTTTCAGGGATTAAAATAATAAATAAATAAAACAAAATATTTAACAGCAAAGGAAGAATATATATGCTCATATAGAAAAAAAAAATATACGCAATAGCTATAATGATTTTGTCAATCAGGTAGGACGGCTTATTGGAGAGAATGAGTGAGAAATAATTTGTTCAGCCATATGAGACTAAGTTCCATCGGCTATGATGTCGATGAGTCGGCAGAACAACCACAAGGGATATCACCACCAGGCAGGAGGGCGGAGTGGGTGTCGAGCGACCTGGAGAAGTGTGGGGCAGATGGAGCGTGTCGGGAATTCGCTCAAGTATGGCGTTGAAGGTATCAGATTGGGCTGTGGGTTCCTCTCAGACTGCCGGAGGCTCCACCCTATGTCCTATAGCCATTTGGATGAGTAGCTGCTATACCAAGTCATTTTTGGATTCGTTTAAATCCCATTCACTACTTTATCTAAAACCCTATCGAGTCACGATTGGACTAAGACAATCGAGTCTACGATAGGGGCGTCAGGCTAGCTCAGGGGATCCGTACGGGCCTAGCAATCCTGACGGCGCGGGTTCAAATCCCGCCCAGGTCAATCTTTTATTTATAAATAGAAGCTTGTCCTGAGCCATGGGTGTTTAAAATGGGGTGGCAACCTGTAGATAGCCCCTCCCTCCAATGACCCTAAGTGGTTGCAAGGGAGGCTAACACAGCAAAAAAAAAAAAAAAAAAAAAAGAGTACGATATCCGGAATAAGAAATTCATCCACTTTTAGTAGAGAATCTACAGTAGTAACATAATAATTAATTAACATAAGTTTTGTTATTTCCTCTCTCTCTACTTCTCTCCTTCTCGCCCTTCTCCATCTATCCGCCTATCCTCCCCTTTCCCCTTCCCTCCCATCACACACCTATTCCCCATTTAATTTTATTAATAAAATAATTATCTCTAAAAGCGAGAATTCCACTCAAATTAACGGTCAGAGCTAGTACAGTGATGTACGCAACATTTTTGTTTTTAATTTCAGTATTTTTCTCGTGAAACAAAATAAATAAATAAACGAAAAAGAGAAAACATCTTCTCCAAAAAATAAATTTGCTAAAAGCCCCGGGGTGGTGGGTTTTATTTATGACTACGAATTCCTAAATTCTGATTGCCTCCACCTCACGAATGAAAACGAAGTATGTGCATGTAAGTCAAAACCTCTTAAAATTTAATATGAAGTAACATAAGAAAAATAAAATATGTTTTTATTTACTTGTAAGTTTTCATGGCATTTAATGATAATCATAAATAATCAAAAGGGTCACCTAAAATGTCTACCACCAAAAAAGTTTCAATTTGTCCTGTTGAAGCCCCCTATAATTCGCTGGATGTACCTCTTCTATACAGTTAAAAAAATTACATTAAATTAATGGTTATATACGATTTAAATTAAAGTTATATAGGTTTACTTTGTTTTCAATGTTTGTTTGCATATATATATATATATATATCATTAATTATATATGCTTTGTTTTAATAACATACCATCGTATATAACTTTAAACTGGAAATCAGGTACCAAGGTTTATATACCTTCAATATTGATAAGGAAAAAAGAAAAATTAATATTTTCTTTTAAAGCCTCTCGCGAAAGTCACGTTCTACTTCCTTAAATGTTTTGAAATAGATGCCGTGGCATAAAATAATTTTGATAATTTTCAAAATTACATATAAACCTTCACCGTACGATCACCTAAGGAACACTATGCAATTTACAATCTACTCCTTTGAAGTAGCCTTCTTCTTTCTCCCTGATATTACACAAATATGTATTTCACTTGTTTGCAATTTCTTTGTGAACCGGCTACCGGTGTATTTTTCTAAACATTCTCAAAAATAGTACAACTACAAAGAAAGTCTCACAAAAACTTATAGAAACAATGGATTAAGGAAATTGTAATATTTAAAACAGGAAAGTGCAGTGGTCAGCCTACTTGCCCGAAAAGCAGCAAACCCAGATTCGGGTCCCGGCTGAGGTAGTATGATTTTTTTCTGACTCCCTTTATATTTCTCGTATAAAATGTTAACTAACATCACAACTAATATCATTATTTAAAAATACCTAAAGGTTTGTTGGAAATTTGAATTTTAATTAATTTTTATTATAACTTAGTAATATACCTTTCATTAGAAAAAAAAATACATTTAGGCGGAATATGATAGCTCTTTTGAAGGTATATAAAATTCTCACCGGGTGCAGTTTTCTAGCCGCATCATGAATGGCGACTATATGGGTAATGTTGAATCGATCCAACTGCGTACTGTCCTTGGAGTCTCTGAAGTTACCCACGTACAGGCCCGGCAGGACCTTCACAAAACAAACAACAATGTATGAAATAAAGAAAATACATATTGTGAAGCTAGAAGTAGAAAAAGTAAAGGTTTGGGGAGGGGATTCTTGAATATTAGACCACCATTTTAATTTACACCCTACAAAGTCACACCACTCAAATGAGCCAGTAGTTCTTTAATTAAGTAATATCCAATGAAAATAATACATTTACTTCCAGAAGGAGAGTTTTTGACCGTAGATTATTGGTATATGTTTTTTTTTGTTAGGGTTTGGTCAAAATTGATCCGAAATACAATTGTTAAAAAATTTATTTTTCTTTATCTGACATTTCGTCTTATATTGTAAGCCATCTTCAGGGGTATTATGAAGGCGAGAGGGGACGTTGTGTCACCTGGATCACGAGTCGTGAACATGTGATTTAGGTGACCCAAGATCCCCTCTTAACTTAATAATAGCCCTGAAGATGGCTTACAATGTAAGCCGAAGCGTTGGCAGATAATTAAAAAGTACACATTATTTTTTATTGTATTTTGAACCAACTTCGAACGAACCCCAACAAAGTACATTATTATTTACATTAACCTAGTAAAATGAAAGAGTGTCTCTTATTAAGAATGACTGAAAATAAATTAATAAAATTCAATAATCTGGGGATAATAATAATTTCATATAATTTATGATCATTTGTAGTTACTATAAGTTGTCGATCAAAAATATACACACACTCTCAAATACATATATTCTTTTATATATAAAACAAGACTTGTTAGGTCATAGCGAAAGAATCATGAATAAGATTGAACGAAATAATTTTAAAATATTGCTTTGGAAGAAATTTAGTGAAAATGATCATTGATATAAGTCATAAACGAAACATAACTACATATTGCAAAAGCCAATCAGGCTGTAGTTACATACACTAAGCAAATTTCCCGTGTTTCATCAATGTAACAAAGGTTAAAGCACTCCTCTCGCTGTCTCTTACAGTCTGGAGCCGGCATTAAGGATGAAACCTTTTCCACACTCCCCACTTCGGCAGACTTGGACGCCTCTCCGGCACGTAAGATTAAATTAGTTATCTAGTCTATATCTATGTCTAGCTTTACCGAAAGTGAGGTTCACGTAGCTCCGAAGAGTCGGACTAGTTGGAAGCGACAATCTCATCGTGTTTTTCCCGTCCATCGACCGAGCCTGTACTGCAGCAGAAGTCGATGGCACTGTCTGCAGGAGCGATATGCAGGCCTATATCCGAGCAAATCAATCCGTCCATTAGCCATCGATCAGCTGCTCTAAATGACCTCACCACCTCGGCCGTTTTCTTAACTCCCCCCTCGTCTTCCGATTCCTCCATTACGTGTCACGCGAAATTTAACACTCAGCCCAGTCGATGGTTTCTAACGGTTGTGTGATTATATTATGTTTAACCCCTATGGTAACAACCTCTCTAGAAATTTCTAAAAGATTTCTTTAAATATTAATTTTAAGGTACCAATGCATGGAGAGAAATTTCTATTCTCAAACGATCAATTATCCTAATGTACTGAAGTATTGCGTTTTCTATTATTTAAATATAGAAAAAAAAAATTGAATTGTTATAAATGTGAAATTATAACTAATTAATACTGAAGTATCATTTTTCTTAAAAATGATTTTGAATATGTTATGTAGATATTAAAATTATTTTTTATTTTATGTTTCTCTTAGTTAATTTTCCCTTTATCTATTATATTTACATTTTCAAAATTCAAGAAATGTTCATATTTCGCTGCGTATTCTGTGAGTAAACGTAACAAACACATTTTTGATATTTTTTAAATATTAACACTAAATTTTTATTTTCATTTAAATAACACACACACACACATTTACACACACACACACACATATATATATATATTTGAAGTATAATTTTTAATTTATATTTTATCAAAATAATATCGAAAGTTTTTTTAAATTTATTTATTAAACCTTGAAAATTGTAATCTTCTCGTTAAAAATGTCGATTAGACGGTCTGAATAAGGTTAATTACATCTCACCTAAAAGAGATTATAAGGTTTTGAAGATTAAATACAGCTAATGAAAACTGTGATAGTTTTAATCGACATTAGAATTGATGATTTGTTAAAAAATTTTAAAGCCTAGAATGTAACTGATTGGTTTTATTCATTAATTATTGAAATTAGATTTAAAAAAATCATCGTGTTATTTAATTTCATTGAATAAGAAGATCGAAGTTTATGAGAAATAACAAATAACAAGAATAATTTTAATTAACAAAACAGATTAAGCATGTTCTTAAAAGTTCTAAATAAATCATTGATCTAAAACTAATATTTATATAATCAGTGTTACAAAACATTCGAGTAAAAGCACAGGTAGTATAAAATATCACAGTTACCTTCAACAGTTACCCAGTCCACTAAAACCCTGCCCTTTAATAAGTCAGACGAGTAACAACCATATACAGAGTAAATTTAACATGAATTTGAACTGGAATCCATAATTTGAACATTATGGGATTGTGATGGTCAGGGAGAAACAGCTAAGAGGTCTCAAGGTGAGAACATATATTTTCCAAATGGATTTGTGAGTAGCCCACAAAATCATGAAAGTGAAACAAAAATATTGAAGTAGATTAACTATTTGGATGAGCTGGAAAGCAGAGCCGACTTTTACCCTAAAATATACTGCACACTATTTAGCAGTAAACATGTCGTGTTTATAGATTTGTAATAGAATCAAGTATAAATCTTATCAGTGTGCTTTGACTTATAACGATTTTATTTTTATTCCAATAAACGTGATATTAAGAAAACATAGAACAAAAAGGATTTTCAGCCGTATTTAGAGTTCAGAAAACCCTCTTATATGCGATATTCCTCATTATGAATAAATAAATTCGAGATGTATGATATTTAAAAGCATCATGTCGAATTTCATTTTGAAAAAACTAATAAAAAGAAACCGCTACTGTATATTATTACAAAACCGATAATATACATTAAACAGTCGATTACAGGCACTTTTAAATTTTCATTTATTTATTCTTTGTTAGAATTTGATATGTAGACATGTTTCTATATTATTTTTGTTCGTTTCTTATTTTATATTCAGCCCAGATGAAGGCCTGAAATTCAGACCAAAACGTTGGCTAGAATAAAACATTTTTAATTACAAATTAGTTTTTAATACTTCAACTACTAAGACGGAATTCCTGATAATCCTCTTTTCATAAAACTTAACGGTCAAAAAATTTACCCTCAAATCTAACTGTTTACTTTTTTTCAAGCCTACTTGAATTGAATCATATTGTTAATGTGTTAAAATTATTTATAAGAGTTACAGTTAATGAGCTAGCTTACTTTATATCATTAACAATCTCGGTTCTCCCTTGACTAAAAAATTAACTACTCGATAAAAATTAATTTATTGAGGTAAATATAATAGAAACAGTTATTAAATAAAGGAGATCCAAACTTTTCTGTCATCGAATATGTATATAACTAACTAAGATTATCAGTAAATAACAGGTAATTTTATTTATATTTTGAATAACTATATATAAAAAAAGAAAGAGGAAATTTCTCAAATAAAATGAGACAAGCAGTTCCTCAGCGAGTGACAGAAGGCAGAGTGTCCAGGAGAGACTCATCAATAACAGCGAGTCCATTCAAAATAACGGATCGCCACGATGGGGCATTAATTCACACGTCATCCTCCCGTGGCCGGCATAACGCAGAGCGGAGGGCGATTAGGAGATGAAGAAGGCTCAGAGACAGAAGGAAAATGGTGGGCAGAGCCTGGGGGGGGGGGACACAGGGAAATGGGCAGAATAAATTTGACTTGGGTGATGTTCCCAGAATAAACAGTTCCATTGCAGAGGGAAATAGTCACATTTGTCATGAAAGTAGACCGACATACTTCTAGGCTGACACTACTTCAGGATGTACATAGGATAATAGCGTGCTCTTTACATAAGAAAGTATTTACTATATTTAGTTGAAGAACTAATTAGTTTTATTTATTATTTTGACTGTATACAGTTAAAAAGTGTTTTGAAACTTCAATCTGTGCCAATTAACATTCTCGTGTTACATGAAATGTTACAAATTTTGTATGATATTTTAATTACTATCGGTAATAGATGATAATAGATAATTAAGTAAAGGTTGATCAGTCGCATTCAACCTTTACTTAATCCTAAAGCAGTCGTCTTTAATATGACATTATTGCGATATTCTTTCTTAGTAATGAAAATTAGCTTTAGGTCGTTTACATACAAAAAGGTGTGTGTATGTGTGTGTGTGCGTACCTACGTGAGTGCGTGTGTGTTTCTGTTGTAATTTTCGTCGAACAATATTTTTAGCGTCCCCTGAATGGGCGAAGAATTGAAAATTTTCATAATCGTGTTATTAAACCAAAGTGAATAGACTGATTATAAATAGAGAATTTTGTTGATATTGGCGAAATAGAAAAGGACATTTTGGCGGGAAAAGTGTCGCCTCTGTAAGGGCCAAAAGTACAGAAGAGCAGAGAAAACATTTAGCTTGATTAAATTGACGACCAACCACTCAACACCAGTAGCCCACCCCCATCCGTCTCCATGACAAGGCTATCCATACAGCCCACTGGATGAGAACTACCAATAAAAAATAAGAATTTATCCAGGGGATGTAGAAACCATCTCGCCCAATTAATTTTCTTAGGATTAGCCGGTAATCCAGAAAGAGGGTTTGAGGAGACCAATCATATTCAACCACCGATATCCAGATACAACTACGAAGGCCATACATTTTGTTAATCCTGTTTTACCGGGGGTAGAGATTTTTTAGGAGTGTCTGACATGATTTCGTACCGACCGCCTTACGTCTTCTCCAATAGACACTATCGTAATTTGTAGTTATTTCATTGCCCATTAAGAAATTCAAAGGTCTCAGTTCGGGTTGAACCCTCAATAAACTCAATTTACCACCTTATTATACAAACAGTAAAGCCACATGAGATCTTTTAGTTCCATCATAAATATAATAATTACAAGCGTTTCGAAACAGAAAATTATATTTCGTACTATTTAATTGTTAATATTGATTTTATAGAAGATTTTATAAAGATCAATCGGCCATCTATTGAAGATTTTAAGGTAATCAATTGACTTTCCTAATTAAAATTTAGTATATCATTTTCAAATTAAAAAAAAAATAGAGTGGCATTGGACGAATAGAAATGGGGATTATTTGAAATGTGATATACAACTACAAAAATTTCTTTCCGCTACGGCAGGGGGGAAAGGCCATCATATTTTGGAGTTTAGAGTAATGAACCACAGCACATATTGCTTTGTCTAAAAAAAAAAAAAAAAAAAGTTAAGCGCTTGGGGGTGATAGGGGAGGAGGGGGCTTTTTGCAAATATTCTAAATTATAACTTGACGGACTAGACGCCAATAAGTTGTTTATCACAATAAAATCAGGCATTTCACTTTAAAAAAAAAAAAAAAAAAAAAAAAAAATGGTGCAGCTCAGGGGGATTCGTACTGGTCTCGTAATCCTAGCGCTGTGGGTTCAAATCCTGCTCTGGGCAAGCATTTATAGATAAATAAAAGCTTGTCCTGATACATCGGTGTTTAGAATGGGGTGGCAACCTATAGACAGTCCCTCCCTCCATGACCTCAATTGGTTGAAATGCAGGCTAACACTATAAAATAAAAAAGTGGCCAAGTACGTTATTGAGGGAAATCTGACCTGTGAATCACACCAGTCAAGCGATTGAATTCACAGGGATGTGTTAAGAAGAAGCCACTAGAGGTCCCGTACTAAAGGGGTCAAGGAGAATTGAGTTTTCCCGAGCGAAGAGGGAAGAGAAAAAGTGGGCAGAGAAAAGCACCTCGCGAAAGGAGAGAAAATGGTTCCTCTTAGAGTCACACGGCAATTTCCCGACTGGCAGCTCGGTCGGAGCTAGGCCAGCTCCCGGGAGAGCACACTCCCCCCTCCACATGTCCTGGAGAAGTGCTTATCGCCCAATCATCGCTAACATCCGCTCTGGAAATACCTATCGACACACAGGAAAACTCCATCATCCTTCATATTTACCTCCATTTCATAAACATTGATCTTGAGCAATAAATCAAACTATCGATGCGGAGAAATTTATCTGTGTCCTATTACATTACTCCGCTGATACTAAACTCGGCTTTTGATATTAAAAAAATACTTCTACCAAGATCGGATGTACATGGACTCAATAATTCCATTTTATCTTGGATAAAAAGCTAATATATTAAATATATTTTTATTTATAAATAAATTACAGGGCTATCATGAAGATGAGAGAGGACGTCCTGTCCCTAAGTTCACATTTCCATGACTGTGGATGATAGCCCTGAAGATGGCTTATAATGTAAGCCGAAACGTTGGCAGATAATCCTTTATTAAAAAATACATTTTTTTTTAAATTTGTGTTTTTTGGATCTACCTTGATCGAACCCCAACTAAAATCATCT
>KZ807310.1:298029-321151 GCA_000696205.2 Oncopeltus fasciatus | reverse complement strand
TAATAAAGGATTATCTATATTAAATATATTTTTATTTATAAATAAATTACAGGGCTATCATGAAGATGAGAGAGGACGTCCTGTCCCTAAGTTCACATTTCCATGACTGTGGATGATAGCCCTGAAGATGGCTTATAATGTAAGCCGAAACGTTGGCAGATAATCCTTTATTAAAAAATACATTTTTTTTTAAATTTGTGTTTTTTGGATCTACCTTGATCGAACCCCAACTAAAATCATCTTAGAATAATATCTACGGTCAACAAACTCTCCTTTTGAACATACAACGTAATTTTTTTTATACACCCCTTTACTTTATTCCAAGCATAAAATTATAACTGAAAGTGTCTAAATTTCCTTTACCCTTATAATCCGAGTATCACTAATTTAAGGGTTTATATCAGGTCTGTAAGACTTATCAGGAATTAATACTGTGAGACAACTATAGAATTAAATGTCCCCCTTCTACAGAACTGTGTCACATTACATTAGCCAGTGCCCTTGGGGCGGGATATGGGGCAGACCACACACTACTGTTGGACCCCACGACCATCGTCCGGGGCTATTGTCACCCAGCTAACAGCCGTTCGCTTACTCCTCCCAGCATCGATTCACTCTAGCGTAAACTGTATCGATAATCAGTTAGGACTATATGCGTATCGATTGGTAGAGGTAAACATGGATAACTAGACAACTTATCGGAACGAATTTGAAGTTTCATTTCCCAAGGAAAGATAGCACATTAGAACTTTGAGAGTTCAAGAAAATAAAATATTGAAGAAGTAGAAACATTTTATATTTCAATAAAAAGAAATTTTAACCAGCAATTACATTCAAAACAAAAACGCAAAATCGTGTTCACATCAAGACAATTTTTAGGACATTAGAGTTATGGTAATATGAGGTCTCAATAAAAAAAAAAAAAAAATCATATTTTAAGGAGAGTAATGCTTTATTGTTATTGGGATGAATTCAAATTTCTAAATACTTTATCTGAGTGTTTTCTTTTAAAATATTATTTCACACCAACCAAAAGATAACATTGTATTAATAAAGTTTCAATTCAATTAGTATTTTTAATGATTGCTGTACTTCTTAAAATATGAGAAAAAAATAGCGGGCGTTATGACTAAGTGCTGATAGCATTCCCCCTAACAAATCTGTTAATAATCCTCAAATCCTATCTGTTAATTCTCAAATTTCAATAGTGTAAGTTAAAAAATTTAGAAATCTTCTCCCGCTTTCCGTCAAGGTGGTAGATCTTGGTCTATTTCTACAAAGACAAGGCCTCATATTTTATATTGATAGATAATTAGAATACAGATATACTTTTACATTAACCCTTTGCCAAAATTTAGAAGCTTTTCTTTATTTTCAGTATTAGGTAGATTTTATTTTTGGTCAAAAAATGTATTTTCAGTAATCATATAAGTTTGCTACATTATAGCCAAATTATATTTTGTTTAAATTAAAAAAAATTCTATAAATTTTTTGTGGTATTTAATCCCACGTAAATTTTAACAATTTTTAGAGCAATGAAAGAGAATAAAAGCCAGGACTCGAACCTGGATCTCCTGCTATCCGGGCCGGTGAATTTACCATTTATGCTACCAGGACAAGTCTGATAAGTTATTAAATTTACGGGGGATTAAATAAATAAAAAAAATATGTTTATAAAATTAAAATGTAAAAGTATATAACGATAGTCATTTAAACAGCTTGACAATGTCAGCTTCTCCGAGCATAAGATGATATATTCGTCTGCCTTGGAGGTTAGACTCTCGACACTTTTAATAACTTATCAGACTTGTCCCGGTAGCATAATTGGTAAGTGCACCGGCCCGGATAGCAGGAGATCTAGATTCGAGTCCTTCGAGATTTTTTATTCTGTTCCCTTGCGCTAAAAATTGTTTTAAAAAATTCTGTTAGTGGTTGGGTTTGTATGTAGAAAGAGCAATGCCCTCGCAATCATTAGCTGATTGGAAGGGGGGGGGGGGTTGCTGTCTGCGGTACGTCACCCGATCCATCTCCCCGCAGACTTAATTGTATACCATTAGAACGGCGGACTATCCGTCTTCACTCGGTTATCTGCGGCCCTCAGCAAGGATTCCCCACCCAGTACACATTCCATCTAACTTGCTGATTTTCACGGCCCCTCACGAACGCTATAACCTAATCCGTAGATTTCAGTACGCCTCGACCCCGAGTCACTTAATTCTTCTAGAGTTCTCTTTATAGTCTGGGCTGAATGAGAAGTAATTGACTGACCAGAACGTAAGTATGAGATGTTCCTCGTCCTCATATGCAAATGACATATTGCACTAGGCTAGCACAAGCTGCAACTGCTTTGAGCAAAATGTATAGAAAAACCTTCTCGATTTAAAGTTTATCAACGTCAACAAAAGTAAGCCTTTAAAAAAAAATAAAATATTGTAGATTTAGATACATAAGAGACTAATTATGGAAATTGATATTTCATTAGTATTATATCTTGGTGAGTACTGAATCATGGGTTAACTACGTAATGCTAATATTTTAACGAATTGAAAAAAAAAGTTTATATCGTGATTTTCCGGCGTAAAGTATTTTTATCATAAAAAATATAAGAGCGCCAATGACCTCAGGAGTCAAAGCGCAATACAATATATATATATGCTTTCAATTATTGAATCACAATTCTTAATAAAACTGATTAATGAGCCGTTCACTTTTGGCAACCCACCCTCCTGATTTTGAGAACTATTAAAAACAGAAACTTGACCAAGAGGATCTGTTGGGATCTTTCAAACCTCGTTCGAGTATCGCACTTCGAGCGAGAAATAAAATCCTGAACAGTGAGACTCCTGGTCAGCCGATACCTTCCTGGGTGGTTGACGAATGGTAAATAAAACAGACAGACATCATTTTTATTCATGCGGGAGTAGAAGACTAGCTCACAAAAAGCGCCTCTATTTGGAGGTACAACTGACGGAGATTTGACAAAACTGTTTAGAGCAATTTAAAGATTCAGTCTGCTTCAGGGATGTAATCCATTTTGTTGGACATTTTAGCAACAACGGATGAGGAAGTAGCGTCCGAGAGGACCGCCGTCAAAATCAGCAAGTTAGATGAAATATGTTGAGGCTTCATAGTCGGAGAATCCTTTCTGATCGAGCTGTGTGTAGTAGATAACGTAAGTGAAGACGGATAGTCTGAACGCTCTAATATGGCATACAACTTTCTTTAAATACTTCTATTTACCTACCTTAAAACTGCTGTAACGATTGACTGTTCGCTCTACAAGAAATTGTGCTCAACGACTCAAAATATTTGACATTCGTATTTATAAAGAAGCACAAAGGCAAAATCAAAATATAGCTTTTAAAAATGTTTAGTGCAAGGGAACAGAATAAAAAATCTAACTGTCCCAGCCAGGACTCGAACCTGAATCTCCTGCTATCCGGGCCGGTGCATTTACCAATTATGCTACTGGGACCAGTCTGATAAGTTATTAAATTCCCTGCACTAGTGTCGAAAGTCCAACCTCCGAGTCTGATAATTTATTAAACGAGGCTTCGTTTAATAACTTATCAGACTGATGCCGGTAGCATAACTGGTAAATGCACTGGCCCGGATAGCAGAAGTCCACGTTCAAGTCCTGGCTGGGACAGTTGGATTTTTTATTCTGTTCCCTTGCAATAAAAATTAGTAAAATTTACGTTGGACTAAAAGCCGCAAAAAAATAATATTTATAAAATTAAAATTTAAAAAAAGTAAATAATGAGAGTCATTTAAACAGCTTGACAATGTCAGCTCCTCCGAGCATAAGACGATATATTCGTCGGTAGTGCGGGGGATTTAAACTTGTCGGACTGGTCCCGGTAGCATAATTGGTAAATGCACCGGCCCGGATAGCAGGAGATCCAGGTTCGAGTCCTGCCTGGGACAGTTAGATTTTTTATTCCGTTCCCTTGCACCAAAAATTAGTAAAATTTACGTGGGATTAAATACCACAAAAAAAATATTTATAGCTTTTAAATTATTTCGAGATGACTTAACTTCAAGGTAAAACACCTTAATTAATATTTTGTTTAATATATGGACTTAAAATTCATGAAAAATCTGTTTGTTGTAAAAATTATGGAAATACAACGAAAACTATAATAATAATAATAATAGTTTTGGCAAAGAGTGGTGAATCCTAAGGTCATAAACAATAACCGACTCAAACTTGTAGTTATTTTAAAATTTAATCTAACAGGTCTTCCACAGGGGCAGAAGAAACCTAAATTAAAAATTTAATTTAAATTATTCATTCACTTTTCGGATTACAATTTATAAATCGATTTTTTGGTAAAGTCTTAGTAGCAGTCTAAATCAAAATTATTCATTTACTTACATAAACAATAGATATTTTAAAATGCTACAGCAATTTCAAATGATATTACTCGTGAAAAACTGATAATATATATGTATGTGTGTGAGTTTGAGTTTTTATACCATATTAAAAGTCTCAAAAATAGGGATTCATGTAGAAATGTACATTCTCTCGAAAACCTAAAACAGAATTTCCTTATTTTCCGCTTGAAGTACGCCTCTGCGCAGCCGTCAAAGTAAAGAACACACTGTTTCTTATGGGACACAAATGAGAGGGAGAGAAAATCTCAAGGCAGGAAAAGTACGAGGAGAGGAGTCGCTTGGCGAGATGAAGTGAAGAACTACCAGAGAGGTAGGTAGATAACTTTTGAAGAAGTGCGAGTGAAAGAGATTGAAGAAGTGGGGACGGCCTTCACTGCAGGATCAAGATGGCGTTCCAGGGTCGTAAAACAGGGGGCAAAGACATGGCTAAATTGAACTCCGCCTTTCCCTCCATGCAGGCACCATGTTTGTATTTTTTATCATTTAAAAAAAATTTAAATACTAAACATTAGGTCAAATATTATTATGAAGTTTCTTTCTATATTTTATTTATTATTAAATACTTGCCAAATAAAGACAAGAATTATTTCCGCTTATGTGCGAGTTCAAATAAACTGAATATAACAACTGTCTAACATCTTATTAAATACTAAACAATTCATGAGAGGGAACAGAATAAAAAAATCTATCTGTCCTCGCCAGGAATCGAACCTGGATCTCCTGCTATCCGGGCCTGGTATGCTGACCGTTACACCACAAGGACCAGCTAGATATCTCACTCAATTCCCTCTTCACTAGCGAGAGCCTAACTTACGAGAAAGACGAGAACTTCGTCTTAAACTCGAAGTAGCTGACATTGTCATACATTTTGTCGGCTCTCGTCATTTACTTTATTAANNAAAATGGTAAAATGTTCAATCTCGTAAATTCTCCATTTACAAAGGAAAGGTAATGAAAGTTTAAGTATTAGTCAAAAATTTCAATATCGAATTATCAATACATGTTTTTAGGTCTAGAAATACAATTTTAAAAAAAAGTAAAAGAAAGAAAGAAATTATATCCGTAAATCTGTCTGTATAAGTGTCTGTCTGTATAAATCGTGAGGGGACGATGTAGCATAAACAGCATAAGTACTTAGAGGGTAATTGGGGAGTGAAACGTGGAAAAAACGTGTAGTACTGTGTATAAAATACAAATTTCAAGATTAAAAAAAAAAGTGCAATAATTAAAAATATGCATATTTTTTATAATTATCATCATCTTTATTATTTTTATCAATATTATTATCATCTTTACAAACAAAAGTAATTATTTTCAGCGTCATAACACCTCTAGTAAAAAACTAGCATTTCAACTTAAATTTAGTAAATTATATACGAATTTTAATTTTTAATACAATTTTTTTAAACTAAAAAGCTAAATACTAGTCAATAACAAGCAGTTTTTTTTTAAATACCAGTTTAAAAAATTATTAATATTTTCTTATTATGAATGTAATGAAAATGTACTTAGTTACTTATGAAATATACTTAGCTTAGGCAGCTTTTTCATTATGGGATTTCTTAACTTTTCTTTTTACAGAAGTGTTATATAATAAAATTAGAGAAAATTATATCATTTATTTTCCAATAAACATTTAAATCAACTAATATCAAGAGAATAATTATGCATTTTTTATTTTTTAGGCATAGTGACCTTAATTAATCAGTTAGCTAAGAACAACAAATACAGATTAACTACTTTTATAGTACGAATATACATTAAAATGTAAACATTAATTTAGGTATTATGTCATTAAATATTTTGGAATCTTATGTTGTATAAATAGCGAAACTATATTAGTAGAAAGTATATTTACACTAAATGACTGTTTTCTCTGAATAAAAAACCACATATAAGCCAAAATTCAGTAAGCAAGGAATTAGAATTGAAATTATTGATAAAATAATGATAGAAAGGTAAGAAAAATGTCAAAGTCGTTCAAAGTAAAAATACTCTTATTCCATTATTATCGATAAATTTGCCTAATATCCGAAGTTAAATTACAAATAAAAGGCTTTTAATTATTTTAGCATATAAATTATTAAACAATCTATATTTATTGGGCTTCAAAGCATGGAAACTTGTGAGTAGAGTTTGCTGTTCGAAAAAGAAAAAAAATCACTCAAAGTTACGACAAAAATTGACCAAAATGAGTTGAAAATTATGCCTCATAAAATGTATAGAACCAATAATATTTAAAATTGCTTAACAATTTTAATAATTATTGTTTAGTTTTCTGATTTCTGACTTTTCAAAGAAAATGAATAAGAATTTTAGATGGACATCCTCCGTATTTAATCGTTTGAGTTGTGAAAAATGTTATCATCAGATTTGCTATTTATTACTGAACATTCATTATCCCAAAAATAATAGAAGAACAGTACTGACAATCAATGTTTAAAAAAAATATGTATATCACACCGAATAATAATATTTTGATAAGTGTGTTTGATTAATTAAACAAATTCTCTCAGAATTAGTGATTCTGGCTACTAAAAATATAAGAATGAATTTTATAAGAGTTAAATGAACTTCCCAAACGTGAGCCACTGGATCTGATGGAGTCCGACCACGATACGGGTGACCTACTTCACACTCATCCCCGGAAAATTATACAGCTCATTACATCTTATATATTTTTGTTGAGGACGTTTCCTTGAACATACCTATGAATAAAATGAAAGATGTAGTACAAATGTATCTAGTGATACCCAGTTAACAATGGAAACTGAAGATAAAAGGCGTTTACCTTTCCTGAAAAGGACCTTGATAAGGAATAATGAAGGTAGAGTAATAGCCAAATAGCATAGCATACCCATGACTTGTAAACGTTTATTATACGCCAACTCATCACGTCCACCCAATATAACAGTTAATATGTGTACAGGAGAATACCTATGTTATCATCAGAAGGAGTCCATAGTGAAACTAAAACCTGAAGGTCGCTAAGCCAGAAATAATAAATTAATAAGAAATAAAAATTAAAAAAAGATAGTGTGAAAAACTATCAGAATGGGTGTTGTGAACCCAATAGACCATGAGTCACTTTCTGAAGGCAATTATGATTAACAGAACAACAGCAATGTGAGCAAATAAATGGGTGTGGAAGTATGTATGCCTTGATTTTAGTTTTGAGTACATGAGAGTAATTGTGCTAGTGTGAACTATACACGCTATATATTTATACAGTAAGTATTGACTTTACTTCGCGGGAGGGGCGGGGAGGGGGGGGGGGCTTTAAGAGCATTTAGCTCTAACATTGGGGCTCTTTAGTCTGTTATTTCTCCAGGTCAACAAAATTTAAAAATATTGTTATCATTAATGTTAGTTATTATCTTTAAAATTTGAGATCTAGTTTTAATATCTACACACACACGCATATATATATAATCAATATGAAACATTTATTGATTGAAAAANCAGACAGACTAACTGAAACTGACTGTTAGGTCTCCCTTCGCTAGACATCTACCTAAGCTCTTTATGCTAACAAGATGACTGGGAAATCCCTCTGTCATATTGACGTGAAATGTGAGCTACTATGTGATCCGTTATGTTTTTAGATTACTTATTTTTTTTAAAGTAAGAGATTAGCGGAGAATGTCTACTAGAATTATAGTGCGTTCATTTCCCAGGGATAACTTTACATAAGTTTTTTTTAAATTTTACAACTTGCCAAAGAACTATCATTTACTAGTATTATTGTTCATATTACTATATTATTTTCTTGGCTCAGTAACAAGGACATAATCTTTCTACATGAATGCGGAATATTATTTTTCACATTAGAGGATCTCGAAATGTTTAAATCAGAACTGAATATGAAATAATATACACATATTTTTTTTATATATTATCTATGGTTGGTGTAGCGGCAAATAATGTAAAAATTAAAGACAATGAGACAATATTTTCAGAGTAGTTGCTGAGTATATGAATTACTAAGAATACGAGAAAATGATTACTTCATTATTAACGTACATTCCTACAAAGGCAAATGAAGGGATTGAAATATATATATATATATATATATATATGTTTTTCAAACAATAAATGTTTCATATTGATTTTAAATTAGATTTATTCACTTAAAATATGTTTGTAAATTTGTTCTCTAACTTTCTCATATTTTGTTCGTAATAAAACGAAACATAAAGCAATAAAGCTTTATGAATGAAAGAGCTTAGCGCTAATTTATGTGTGGTTCAACACCATACTTTACAACCTTCGTATCTTTAGCGTATATTGTTAAACTGAAAATGCATAATTAAGTTACATTAAAATGATCCTGCATAATTGAATATACATATAATACAGGGACATTACTTGAAAAATGTGTCTTTGATTTAGAATAGCAAAAAAACAACAAAAAAAACTAAACTCTATATTGACTTTTTCTTTTCGCTACGTAGAAGTTACTATCACATGCAATATATATAATAATTCTGTCAGTTTCCAAACAAGATGCGTGATTGTCATATCCATGCCGTGCTGTGTCTCGGTCACACATTATTGCTTTAGTCAGCTCTCGTGGATTGATTGCTTTCAGATGGATTTTTGAATTGACTAAATTAGACATGCATCAAGCGGCACGATCAATTTTGCAAAATCATCCTTCACAATCGTATAAGCTTAGTGGAACATACAATAGTAGTTCGAGAATGGGCCAAAAAGTTGCATTAACTTCAAATGAAGGGATTATTGTAGAGTGACATTAATTACTCCAAATAAAAGAATGCATTACTGGCTTTCAGCCTCCTGCAATAGACCAAAACGGAACTTGATTAATGGGCAGCATGGAGGGATGGTGAAGAGATATTTGTTGTTGTCCTTGCTAAGAAAACCCAAGGGGCTTCGCAAGTGAAAACAGGCGCTTGGATGAGACTGGTCACGCAACACATTTCGGTGTCACGGACAGGAGCCTTCAGGCACTGCAAGACGTCAGACAAGGATTGATCCACCCTGTCATACATGAGAAGTCCTAACCGCGTGCGTGTACTAGGCTAATATCCCGTGATTCATTAAGGAAGGACGTAGATAAGCGAAATAGGAATAGGTATAACTATCCATAGGTATAGGCATAACAATCTATAGAAGGCAGATAAGTGAAATAGGAATAGGTATAACCATTCCATAGGTATAAAGAAGATATGGTTTAATCTATGCAAGTGACTCTTCCAATTATCCCCTATCAAATAAGATTATTTTTGGTAAGCAGGATTGGTGAGAATATCTGAGAAATGTTCAAAGAATGAATACAACCCACAGTCCTTCTAAAATCGCTACTCTAAACGAATTTCGTTCGGTGCATTTCACATTAAACTGGAACGACCACTGGCCATTCTATGCAAATTAAGCATTTATTCTGAAATACGCTTAAAAAAAAAGCGCAATGTTGGCCCATTACCCCATTGAACAGCTGGCGATAAAGCATACTCTGGTACACATGAGGGTGCATTCTTTCTTTAAGGAAGACTTGCGAAATCTAAGTTCGGGAAAATCGGTACACCGTTCAACGTTATGGAGGGGCCATGTCTTCGTATAATACTTATAAACTAGTACATTTATAAAGCATCAAAACCTCACTATTCTGAAACGGACTACAATGAAAAAGACATAACCCATACTACCCTTCAATTTTGAATTTTTAAAAATTATTTGGAGGTTATAGAACTTTTTAGTAGAATAAGAATTATTTTAAAGTTTTTCCCGAAAATTTAATTACATAATCCTTTACTTTTATCACAAACATCAGAATCTATTCATATTAAGGAATGACTAAAATCGATTTTTCATTCAATTAATTATAATTACTTGGGCGAGATTATCTGTTTGTACGGTCTGAGAGACAGGAAAAGCTCAAAGAAAGACTTGATTAGTGGTATGGATCCGCCAATTGAGAAAAGAGTCATGTCAGACTACAATTAAATTTGATTTAATAAGTGCAGGGGAATGAAATTTTAATATGTGAAAGTAAAATATTTTCTATTACCAAATGGAGAGTTTTTTGACCTTAGATATTATTATTAGATGATTTTAGTTGGGGTTCAGTCAAGGTAGATCCAAAAAATTCAAATTTAAAAAAGTGTATTTTTTAAAAGATTATCTGCCAACGTTTCGGCTTACATTCTAATGAAAATGTGAACTTAGGGACATGACGTCCTCTCTCGTTTTCATGATATACAGCCCTGAAGATGGCTTACAATGTAAGCCGAAACGCAGATAATCTTTTAATAAAATATACTTTTTTTTTATTTTTGTTTTTTTTTAGATCTACCTTGACCGAACCCCAACTAAAATCATCTAATAAATATATTTTATTACTTATTTTTTTTAAAGTAAGAGATTAGCGGAGAATGTCTACTAGAATTATAGTGCGTTCATTTCCCAGGGATAACTTTACATAAGTTTTTTTTAAATTTTACAACTTGCCAAAGAACTATCATTTACTAGTATTATTGTTCATATTACTATATTATTTTCTTGGCTCAGTAACAAGGACATAATCTTTCTACATGAATGCGGAATATTATTTTTCACATTAGAGGATCTCGAAATGTTTAAATCAGAACTGAATATGAAATAATATACACATATTTTTTTTATATATTATCTATGGTTGGTGTAGCGGCAAATAATGTAAAAATTAAAGACAATGAGACAATATTTTCAGAGTAGTTGCTGAGTATATGAATTACTAAGAATACGAGAAAATGATTACTTCATTATTAACGTACATTCCTACAAAGGCAAATGAAGGGATTGAAATGTAAATACCCAAAGTTACAAATTCATTGCCTGTCTATATTCACATAGTCAAGAGGAGGGGAGTGAAATTTGTATTCATGAAGAAGGGGAACTAGACTGTATTAATACTACATAAACTTCTTAAATATACCGACAAGTCAACAGCATAAATTCAATATACGCGTGTTTCCCGGGAGAAATTAAACGTAAGGAGAAAATTCAAATTTAATTTTATTGCGGAAAAAGATCATAATAGTCCAAATATATTTTGTAACCATGAAATTATCCTCCATGCGTCCTACTCTGTAGAATTTCCTACTTTAATGGTTAATCGTCCGATTTGTTGTGGATTTTACCGGGTTCGTACTGTTCGAGGTTGGTATACCTCAAAAATACCACTTAAATTCAACCAGAGTTAAAATTTATTTAAGGTTTTATCAATCGTGATTCATTAAATATTCCGTTCAATTAGGCCACTGGTAATATCACCTAGTAAGATTAAAACTATTATAATATTATTTAGGGCCAAACTATAATTATTTAGTCTGGAGGAATGTAGCTGCTGAGAATATTATCAAAACAAATTTTATGAAAATTATTTCCGAACCTATTTAATAGACAGAAAAATGATAATAACTAAAATGATATGTGTATGTGTGTGGGTGTTAAGCGCCGTAAAATGGATTTTTTTTTAAGCAGTAGTTTAATTTAGTTTAATGGAACTCAAAATCTGTTGTGCACATTAATTAAGATCTAGAAGAAAATTTGCTTTTGTAATACCGACAAAAAAATACCTACAAATAAATTAAATAATTACACTTGTTGTATTTATTTAAGAAGAAGAGATTATTCGCTATTTGACGCTATTACCCAGATGAAAAGATAAAAATCACGGTAAATTTAAATTGACATTTTTTACATTTACAGAGAAAAGAAAACTTTATTCTTCAAAAGAAAGCAGACTGGACTTCTAGGTATTACGTTGTTTTCTTTGTGTTTTTTTTAATGATGTGAAGAACATATACGTCAAGTTACTATGTGTGTGTGTGTGTGTGTGTGTGTGCGTGCGTGTGTGTGTGTGTGTGTGTGTGTGTGTGTGTGTGTGTGTGTGTGTGTGTGTGTGTGTGTGTGTGTGTGTGTGTGTGTGTGTGTGTGTGTGTGTGTGTGTGTGTGTGTGTGTGTGTGTGTGTGTGTGTGTGTGTGTGTGTGTGTGTGTGTGTGTGTGTGTGTGTGTGTGTGTGTGTGNATATATATATGATAGGTATTTATTCAAATTACACGTAAAATGGTAAAATGTTAAGAAAATGTTAGGTTTATGCATACTATCAAAAATGATTCGATACATTTATCATTATCTACAGCATCTACCGAGCCCGCATTTTTCAGTGGTTATCAGTAGCGAAATTTAAATTACCCACACGCTCGACGAATTTGAATTCGGACTAAAGCAATGTTTTCCTAGTCAGCCTTCGATTGTTCAGTTCATTTCAGCAATTTACAATGTCACCAAATTGGTTGCATAAAGCATCTAAAACAGCAAAAATTGGTGCAGTGGAATGTCCTGTTCAGCCGCAAAGCCAAACTTTCATAGCCCTTTTAATAAGGGTATATAAAATACGCCTTATATATTATCATAAATAATAATATACTCTTTAATGTAGTATTTTACTATTTATTTTTCTTTTTCGAAATGATGCTCAGTTCTGTCAGCACTATCAATTTTTCAATAGATTTTGTACTACTCTCAGCCGGAAAAAACCACCTTATGAATTTTTCCCTGCTCGGGACTACTCTCATTAAGAATATGTGAATTTCGTCTAATACATATACATATATATATATATATATATATATATGTTTGTATGTATGTTTGTATGTATATGTATTTATGTATCCGTGTGCGTGTCTGTCTAAGAACACGAGTAAATAATAAACACCTAGCAATACTTATATCTATTAAAATGCCTAACAGATAGAATAATCCCTAATTATTCAAATTTTGTACTAATGTCGATCAGCAGAGAAGCATTTATATGTTACAGTAGTTTATTTCTCCTGTTTGCATATACGCCCACGAGCAACGCTTCTAGGCAAGAAAGATCCTCTCAATGCGCTCCAAGAGGAGAGTGACACAATGAAACACTAGGTCTATGCATAAGACAGGAGGGTGCCGGAAGTAGGACGACCACGTACGGGGCTTGCAGAGCGGAGTACCGAGTTAATATGGATAGGAGCGCGGGCAACACGCTTAGTGCTGCTTAACGCGGAGTTGAGGTCTCAGCTCTAGCGAGATAATTACGACAATCACCGCTTAATATTAACTGGGGAAACTACTGCCCTCTAACTCGAGGACATTGCAGGCCTACACTAACGCTGCTTCAGAACTTATGTCATTACACGAGAATGGCAAACTTGTAAAGATAGTCCTGAATTAGCCAAAATTCCTAGACCTATAAACATTCCTGTTCATAAATATCTTACGCGTTTCAAAAGTTACTTTGAAGCTAATTACTGAGTTACTATGCTTCACAATGAAATGACTGTTTTTAGAACTTTTGAATAGTTAATCTTGTCACCTAAAGATATTGCTGATAAACAAATAAATTTTGGAAATTATCAAAATCTAAATTTATTTTGTTTGAATAAAATAAAGTAATAATATTCCGACCAATATTGACCAATAAATATGCTGGCTAGAAGTTTACGATATACCCTAGCATATTGGGCCGAATTTTCTGACAATCACCGTCCGTCGGAATGATCGTTCGTTCCAAACTTCAATAGTATACGTCTATTGTCAAATCCAAAAATGAGAGACTAGCGTTATTTTGAAAATTCGGGACCTGAATAAACCCAAACTCTTAGTATAAATTTCACCACAATTTCTATTCCCAAAATATAACCGCACGCTATATTTAATTTCAGTGTGTAAAACATAATTGTAGTGCACCCAATTTTGTTGAATTCAAATAAGTAATGCAGGCAAAAAAATAGTTAAAACGACAACACATTAATATATTTCATTTGTAATTTTTTTTTTTGTGGTATTTAATCACACGTAAATTTTAACAANTATATAAATTTTAACAATATAATGTTTATAAAATTAAAAAATGAAAAAGTAAATAACGATAGTCATTTAAATAGCTTGACAATGTCAGCTCCTCCGAGCATAAGACATTATATTCGTTGGCCTCGGAGTTTAGACTCTCGACATTAGTGCGGGGAATTTAATAACATATCAGACTAGTCCCGGTAGCATTAGTGGTAAATGCACCTGCACGGAAAGCAGGAGATTCAGGTTCGCGTCCTGGCTGGGACAGTAAGATTTTTTAGTCTGTTCCCTTGCACTAAAAATTGTTTATATTTCTCTTGATTTTGCTGAATAAAATGTAATAAACAATGAAATTAAAAATTATTAGAATTGATAATATATTAATTGATTCTGAAAACTACATTATTGGAAGGGTTTTATAAGATGGATCCAGATGCAGCGATCCCATAGCATTGACATTATTGGCCTCGGCATTCATTCATTGTGAAGAAATAACACGTTTTTAAAGAAGATAATATTTGAAAATTATTTATGTTCAGTTAAAATTTCATTAAGAGCGATGGGTAGTCATTAGCTCATAAGAGAGCGGGAAATACATTAAGAAGATGGGTGATTTCGGGAGTCATGAAGCGGTGGCTATCAAGATCGTGAAACTCCAACCACATACCCGAAGAAGACAGCAAGGCTAGAGAAATACAACGAACACAATTATTCACGAACCCCATAACATATAATAAAAGCCCACTACAAGTCACCAAACTGTTTTTTTGATCTTTCGAATGCATAGTAATTTTTGAGGAGAGGATTATTAGGAATGCGGTCTTGGGAGCTGAAGAATTGGAAACTGATTTGTAACTGAAATTTTTTTAAATTATTTTTGCCAACTTTTCGGTCTAAATTTCAAGCCTTCATCAGGGTAAACGGAGAAACTCCACAGACATGATTTAGTTGCCGTAGAGCAGGTAATTAATCTCTCACCATCCACCTATCTGTCCAGATGAAGGCCTAAAATTTATGCCAACACCTAGGTGAAAATTATAAAAAAATCTTTATTGGTGACAAATAATTTTAAATCCTTCCCTCATGAATCTCGGCGGTCAACTAATCAACTAGAAAGTATATTAATTTCCTTGTGTTACTTCACAAGAGAACATTTAGTGATTGGGAAAGATAAATTAAATACAAGTAACCAATATACTGAACACCCCTACTACTGGCACTAATACTCAAACTTAGTTATTTCTAAAAAAATTACAAAAAAAACGGATCCTTTAAGGAAACCCAGGACTCCAATTAAGCAAAGAACTTCTGTTAGTAATAGAAAGTAAGCTAAAAATTTAAGTCAATCCAAAATATTTACAGTCAAATAAACATTGTATTAAATGAAATTTTTTTTATTAGTATTAGCCTCTTTTTCAACCACTTGTCATGGAGGGAGGGGCTATCTACAGATTGCCACCCTATTCAAAACATCCATTAGCTCAGAACAAGCTTTTATTTATAAACAAAAGCCTGTCCTGATTGGGATATGAACCCGCAGCGTCATGATTGTCAGTCTCGAACGGAACCCCTGAGCTACCCTGGCGCCCAATTATTATCATTTTTATTTTTATTTTTTTCCATTACCTTTTAATACAACTAGTAGAAATTTCTGATCTTAGACAGTAAAAGGTATTACATTACATTACTTAGAGGGTATCGTTTCCCTAAAAAAAATAGTAACGAAAATTCAATAACGAAACTTTTTTTAAATTAAAATATTTCTTCTTAATCGAGCTGTAACGTTAAGAATATATTAACTGCTTTTTTTGGAAAACTTTCGTTCCGAGCTATTAATATTATTCGTTTTATTTTTAAATATTTATCTCCCACAACCACGACAAATAAAAAAATAATTTTCCATAGTTTGATACATTGGTCAATAGAAGATAATTATTAATTTAAAAGAGTAAATAAAAATTACAATTATAATTATGTAATTAATTAATTCATAATAATTATTCTAAAAGAGTAAATATTTAAAATGTTCAATTTAGAAATTGAATATAATTAAACCTTTGCGTGACACACGCCAGTTTTACTGACCTATTATCTACAGGATATACTAATTTGAAGACAAGAACAATGAAAAAAAAATTGTGACTAATAATCAAAAGGAGAGTTTGTTGACCGTAGATATTATTCTAAGATAATTTTAGTTGGGGTTCGGTCAAGGTAGATCCAAAAAAACACAAATTTAAAAAATGTATTTTTAAAATTTTTTTGGATCTACCTTGACCGAACCCCAACTAAAATCATCTTGGGACTAATAATATGTTGAAATTACAAATTCAGTCATTTATCTCATTAAAATACTTTCAATTGGAATATTAGAGCCGTCTATGTTTTACAAAACATAAATAATAATTATATCAGATGGATAGGTACAAAAATAAATTGAAAGAAAATGGAGAAAGAAATGCCACCAAATGAGGAGGACGGAGAGGAGGGGAAATAGATTTAACTAGAAAAAATGTTATAATTTAAAATCAAATATAGCAATGTTTACTAACTAATATATATATTGGTTATTTATATATATAATGAAACCCTCGCGGCTGCAATATGTAGAAAGAACAGTTGGGATAGAGAGTGCTGTGCACAAAGAAAAAGAAAATATCACAAGGAGCAAAATTTTCGGGGATCTCTCGCCCTTCGTCGGTTAGAAGAGAAGAGATACTAGTAAGTATTATTAGCTAGAGAATTAGCTAGTATCTTTTCACTTCTAACTGACTAAGGGCAAGAGATCCCCGAAAATCTTCCTCCTCTGTTTTTTTTTTTTTTTGTGTGTGTGAGCACATCACTCTCTATCCAACCTGTTCTTGATTGCAATATATATATTAATTATTACATGAGTAATAATATAACTAACCAACAGGTATCATTGCCACAATTCTTTAGTTCTTCACAGGCCACAGTTCTTGTTTTTTCTATAAAAAAATTTGGTAAGTCCAAGTCCCTTTGTAAAAAAAGAACAACTAAGAAAAAGCTGACTGATAGGAATAGGAATCACACAAAAGTCAAAAACGAATTAGTGCATTTTTCCGTTGTAACGGGCGGGAGATTTAGTCTAGAGCACTCAAAATCGAAACAGTTTTTTTCACTATTAATGCTACATTTGCTACAACTCTCTTGGTCCTACTGACAATCCTGTTGGGTTTCAATCGCAATAGATGTACAGGATTCGACTCTGCCTAGGTCTAGGTACGTAACGACTTATGTAAACTATGGTGCAGTGTGTTTTCTCAAATGAGTCTAACATTAAGTTAACAAAACAGGTATCGATTGGATAGCTTCCATCAGTAAATATTTCAGTTACACAGCTAATTTGAGTAATTAAATGTGGGTGTTCACCAGAACCAAAATTTCAATTTACTAGCCTCAGAACTACAATCAATAGTTTTTCTTCGTGAATTTTTGATTGCGTAAGTTAAATGTAAAAATAAATGTTAAGTTCGTAATTGAAGAAAATCCCACAAATAAAAGTGGAAGTCTGAAAGTTCTTTCTTTTAACGAATTCAGAAAAAGTGTAGCAATTTAGGTGGATCTCATGACGACAGTTTTTTCTATATTTTCTCCGTACCTTCCTACAAAATAATATGTTTAAATAGATAAACACACACCTAAATATACATGCCAACGCTCTGGAGTCGCAAGTAGCAAACAACACTAACTAACTAATAAACCAGAGATTAGAAAAGTTTACTATTTAATGATGGCTTAAGAGCACAGTGAAAGTCTACAGACCGGCGACTAGTTTATTCAGATGGACAAATTGTATTGAATATTAGTAATCCAATCGATACCTGTTAACAAAGACTCAGAAAACACACTGCACCATAGTTTACATAAGTCGTTACGTACCTAGACCTAGGCAGAGTCGAATCCTGTACATCTATTGCGATTGAAACCCAGCAGGATCGTCAGTAGAACCAAGAGAGAAATGTAGAATGGAAGAGAGGAAAAAATCGAATCAGAATTAAACGGTAGAATGAGGTAAGAAAGATTTCCAGATAAGAGGTCTTCCATGTATTGAAGAAAATCAATTATTGGAAGAACAACAGAACTGAAAAGGGCTCTAGAGACTTCCTTCTCGCACTGCGTGAGAATGGAGTACAAAGACACTGGGAAAGAAAGTGTAGCATCAGCAAATAAAGAATATGCTAACCACTCCCAGAAGCACAGTGAACAATAATCGGCATCTCATAGGTATAGCAATTGACAACAGTGCGTGTAAACGCAGAAACTGATAGCAAATGTGAAGGAGGGGAGGGGGGAGAAGGTGAGAACGAGGCTCAGGAGGAAACTAAATCTCAACTCTCTCTGCTGATTGCTTCTGATAAAATATACACGGACGGTCAGTATCAACCCCCCTACTTCCATTTCATGTAATATCCATCGAGACCAGATAGCAAGATAATCTATTTTCAAAGTACAGCCTATCAACCTCGTTTTTATTAATACGTTCTAAGGGCCACTTTTAAATCTATTGATAAATGCTTAGGATTTTTTTTAAAGACTCAACATTTTTAATTTAATATGAAAGTGACTTTTAAAATAATTATTGATAACTAGCAAAATGAAACATAGAAGTAAAGATGATATAAGCTCCGTGCCGCCAAGACTTATGAGGGCGGGGCTGTGGTGGTCGGGTGCTTCGGATGGGGATATAATACATTTCTTTATTTTCTAATAAACCGCCCCACATTGGCGCCGAGGCTCTGAAAAGCTGTCACACCTTCCATCAGGAGCCAAATTTCAAATGACATTTCTGTCATAAAATGTTAAATTGCTAGTTGTCCACGCCCCCTTCTTCGGTTCGTGGTTTCCTGTCGCAGCTGCTCTACTCTTCCGACTCTATTTCTTCTAGCGAACCAGTTCTTAGCTTTTTATAAAACGGGAGCAATGACCATAATGGTCGAGTACCCATAAAAGAAAATAATGACACCGTTCGTATTTTTCCCCATCCTTTTTTTTTAGTTAGTGCATACGAATTACTAAGTCCCACTATTAATATGCCGTTTTATTTGCTACTAACGGATACACTTTATAGCGTTTTTAAATTTCACAAGCGGAGTTGCGTTGGAAAAAAATATAACTCATGATTAAATTAAAAATTTCAGCTACTTTTGGATGCCACATGAATCTACCCTCTTCCAAAGAAAATGAGTGCACTATCACAGCAGTACTGCAAGGTATAGAGGATATCAGTACCTATCAAGATTTAGTTGAAAAATTTAGTCTAAAAACACATATCAAATTTAGCTAGCCTTGACGAACCATCAAATGAAATCAATGGGTCTAATTCAGTATGCACGGCATCACTTCCAGATCAGTAAATATTATTATTATAATGCATTGCTAAATTCTACAAGCAACAAAATACTTAGGTAAATAATCTAAAGGGTTATTATTATTTCTACCACCAATGAATATAGAACTCTCATACCTTATATTCTCCGTCTTCATTGGATTCTGTACATCCTCTCCCGTTGGCGAGCGCTTTCGGACACTGTCCATCTTCTGGCCGAATACATACGTTCACTGTCACGGTCCGTATTCAACTGTGTTTTTCTGTGTGTTAGTTGTGTCAGGTAGCTGTAGGGGTCACTTTTGTCGGCGATCAGGTCTGTCGCATGTGCGAGTTATGAGGGTCATCGTCCATTATTCCAGGTATAAGTTGAGGTAGGGATTAATTGTAATCCCCTTTGTTGAGGTGATCTAAGTGTTTCGAAAGTTTTTTGTAAATGTATTTGTTTGCCTATGGATTATGCTGTCTTCTGTCTTTTTGCGTTGTTGCTGGTTTGTGCGTCGTCTGTTCGTTTGCGTTTGTGTGTTCGTTTTAGTAACAATAGCGGTCTAAATATTGTGTCAGATTGTGTGTTAAGTTGTTCGTTAATTATGTTCTTGTCAGCTGTCCTTGTTTTGTAGATTTCCATATTTTCTAATATGTCCATCTTTTTCTAAGATGGACAGTGTCCGAAAGCGCTCGCCAACGGGAGAGGATGTACAGAATCCAATGAAGACGGAGAATATAAGGTATGAGAGAAAAAAATACTTCTTAGACAAGAATATAATTTTGGGGTCTATGTTACCCTGTTAAGATTTCGATAAATTATATCACTTTGAAATCATTAATAAAGAAATATATTGTTTAATACATAAAGAACCTCTTCTTATTTATTAATCAGACCTCTTTAAAGTATAAATTAATATATTCACTTAACCACACACACAACCATGTCTATATTGTAGGGATATGAATGTAAAACAGGCTAAAGCTCACCATATCTCAGATTAGGTTCAGTTATTCACAAGTTTAGCTTGAGTTTCTTTCTTTAAGAATATAGGATTCTTTGGGTATGAGGAGAATTGTAACAAAATAATTACGGAACCAATAAATTGAAGATTGCTGACCGTCGATGGTGACACTCATCAATTAGTTTCCTAAAAACAGGAGACTCCCACCTTCACCACCACAGCTCTTAAAGCCTGAAATTTAGGCCGAATCGCTACAATAATAAAAACGCCTTTGCTTACAAATTAGTATTCATTTATTTAACTACTAAGAAATATTTTCAAACCAAGCATGACTAAAAAATAATTAAAAAATTGAGGTGACAATAATATATAACTGTATAGTTATCATTTATAAAAATAAGAGTAAATTAAGCTGGTTTATAAATTATTATAACGGAATTTTGTGAAATTATAAATAAAGGGTGTTTTAAAAAAATGGCCGTTTTATCAAATTCAAAATTTCAATGATATTGTAAATATTTTTATCCCATTTAATACTTATCCCTTTAAAGCTTTCTATAAGCTTGTTAAATCCCATTCCCCATCTCGTAATTTTAAAGCTGCCTGTGAAATTATTAAAAAAAAAAAAAAGTGTTTGACCAGTGCACAGAGCGGCGTTGGTTTGAAAAATTCAGTAGAGATACGACGTTGGATAGAAAGAAGGGTTTCGGGTTAATGGATATAGATGAAGTTCTGCAGGAAGCTGTTGAGCTAAATCCGTCCTCGAGTACTAGCGAACTTGCCAGAGAGAGTGGGGTGACGAAAGATTCTGTAAGTCGTCATCTACACTCCATTGGGAAGATGAAAAAGAGCTTTTCATTTAAAGAACTAAGTGCAGTACCCATACTTGGGTTAGAAATTTGACCAAATTTATTGAAAAACCCTTCTGATATGTGAGTATACCGAAAGATTGTCACCAGTAATAAAAAGTAGGTTTACTAGGGAAATCCGAATACCCGTATAAATGGCTAGATCGCGGTCAAACTGCTTTTCCAGTGTCGCAAGTGGAAAACGTAAAAAAAAATAACATGCAATACGTTTTTTATTATTATTTTGAAGGTGTAATTTATCACGAATTTGTTCCTAATGAGTGCTCTGTGAATTCGACTAGGAACAATGGGAAAGATTGTACATGGAGTTGTCTCAGCGTTATCCTGCTCTGATCAACCGATAAGGAGTATTAACAATTTTTAGTGCAAGGGAACAGAATAAAAAATCTAACTGTCCCAGCCAGAACTCGAACCTTAAAACAATTTTTTAATCTGTTCCCTTGCACTAAAAATTGTTAAAATTTACTTGGGATTAAATACCACAAAAAAAATATTTATAAGATAAAGAGTATTATTCCAACAACATAATATTCTTCCTCACACTTACCGCCGAGGCAAAGACTAGTTTAAAGAACTATATGGCTTCGAACTCCTGCCTCATTCACCATATAGCCCAAAAGACCTCGCACCATCGGATTATACTTATTTAGATCCATGACACATTTTTTTCAAGGGAATGTATTTGATAATTTTGCAGAAGTTAAAATTGCGGTCCAAGAGTTCGACAGTCACCTCTAGGAAAGGTACAAATGTCGATGCCAGCAATTAGTAGCAGATGGCTCGTGACGGTAGTCAACAATTGACTATATTTTGAGAATTGATTAAATTTTATATCGAAGATATATAATAGAAATATTTAGTTCACACAGGGAAGACAATTTTCTTATAAAATAGAAAATCACTCCTTTAAAAGGGAAGTACATATACTGTAATAATTGTTTTAATTACAATTATTGCAGTATATGTATTAATAATTAAAACCATATTAAAGAAAACCAGTGAATGCAGCCTATGAGGGGCCTAGATTTACTTGAAACTGACTTATGTGATAATAGAAATATAGGTAAGTATAATAAAACCCATTAACATAAAATTAAGTGAGATTAAATCCATTCCAAAGCTAAAGAAGTCACATTTTTATTACACACAAAATACTCTCAAAACATATAAACAAGAATTATTCTAAATTAGTTCACATAATTAGCAAAATTGGACCATAAAAATGATATTCTAATTACACACATAATAATTACGCATTACTGTAACACATTTGTATTAAATTATATTAATAAGTTTGATGTTCAAGTAAATTTTGTTAAATATCCCAGGTAATTAATCAATTGATGAATTTGCTGATATACCTCATTAAAGGATTTTGTTTTACCTTCTTTAAGTATTGAAAAGAGCATTTAACATTAAAGCTTTTAGGAAGAAGGAAATAAAAAAAATTCAAAAAGAAAATTAGCTTTCAAAAGAAAATCCCCTCCATCGTTGCTCAATAACACATAACTGACACTATTCAGAATGTAATTAATCATCCATGGAATAAAGAACTGAACTAAAAACTTTTCATGAATACATTTTTAATGTTTTTAATATTTAAAAAAATAATATATAATATTAAGCCTATATGTATATGCTCATAGCGCACAGCAAGTTTTTTTCTTTCTTTCTGAGCTTCTAATAGTAATGACCATTTCTGATCTTAGAC
>KZ807310.1:274872-297519 GCA_000696205.2 Oncopeltus fasciatus | reverse complement strand
CATGAAATATATTTTATTTAAAAAATAAAAAGGAAAGACTTTTGAAATATTTCATTATAATTTACCAGAATTAAGTCACAATTGATATGTAATGAAAAAAAAAAAAAAAAGAAAGTACATTTATTAGAAAGCACATATTTGTAATATATAACTATTTCCAATTCAGATAAAGTTGTATTCTTATATACTTTAAAAAATCATAATGGTTCAAAATTTTTATTATTTCACTGATGTGTTTTAATTTTGCAATCCTTCTCAAGGGGTTTTTTCACTTCACTGCTAAATTTTAACATTTATGTTTATAATGATAATATATTAGCACTAAAAAATGTTTTTAACCTACTTATATCATATTTCTGATTAGGGAGGTACCTAAATCTAAATAGCCAATTAAATCATAAAACAGAACTAAATTCTGATTTTACTCTGTCCTCTAACTAATTGAGTTAGAATAACCTGCTTTATAGTAAATTTAACTTACCTTATTTACTCTCTCCTGCTTCTGATTTGCAAATAAATAGTTATTACCATTTTAGTTAAAATAATAATTAGATAAAAATTCCTGTTTCTAGAGTTATTTCATAATTATTACTGGGCACATTGTAAATAAAATTTTAATTTTCTTCTTTTTATACTAAAATATGCAAAACCCATCTAATATGTATAATTCTTTACTAATTCCATTACTCTTTTCTTTTACAAACAAGTTCTTTTCTATTTTTATTTAAAATGCCTTTCTTTTTTTTTTTAATCTAAATTTTTATATCACTGAAACTAAAAGTATATTTATTTTGTATTGTATGTTTGCCTGCGAGAAATGTTAAAATAATTTACACGTGCTGATTAATCCTTTTTTTTAAGAAATAGCCTCCCTTTCAACCACTTAGGGTCATGTAAGGGCTATCTACAGGTTGTCACCCCATTCTAAACATCCATAGCTCAGGACAAGCTTTTCTTTATAGATAAAAGACAAAAAATAAATAAAATATTTTTTTAATTCATTGTGCTCAATAGAATAAACATAAAACTTTGTTTCCATTTTATTTTATAAAATTTGAATTTAACTGATTTTCTACTCTGTAATTAAATTCCCATATAATATTTCTCAATTGTCTACACAACTGTCATTTTTCTTTTCTTCCAATTAATTCTTAATTAATTAATTCTTTGCATTATTTCACTGATTAATTATCAATGCCACGCGCTAACAATATGAATCACAACAGATGAGCTTTCATTAAAATTTTGCACCTAAATAAGTGAGTTAAAATACAAGTGTTTTATTTTTTCATTTTGATTATTCTTTAATGTAAATTGATCTTACATTAGTTGTTTAAATTAAATGGTCTTTTAAAGTTTTTTGCCTCTAATTGTACCCAATTTATATTTTATACCTTATAATTCCACATTTTACTTTTTAAAGCTTATAATATTATCCACATAATCATTTCAAAGTTGATTTTAAGATATTAATCAGTTTTTTCCTGTATTTGTTCTGTTCCCAGATTTCTTTAAAGTATAGTTCATAGAATATTTATTTAATATCATTTAATATTTAATTTTAATTTAATATTAAATTANATTAATTTAATATATTAATTAATATTTAAGTTTCCGTATTTGATTGCATTTCTATTTAATGCAGTTAAAAATCTATAAACTTGTTTTAAAGTTTAAAGGGTGAAAAAATAATTAACAGTTTTATTTGATGATATTTCTTTCTGATACAATATATGCTTCTTTATCCGTAATATAGAAGTAGAAACAAAGATAATTAAGTAATAAAATTTACTACTATGGGTCCTTCCCAAGGGAAATAGGCAAAAATTTGATGTTAGTAGGTAAGCTTATACTGTTTTTATTGTTCAAAATATATTATTAGTATAAATTAATTAATTGTTCAAATATTGCAGATAACTGGGGGAAAAAAAACCCTTGTAAAGTTACTAAGGTTAGGAATTCCATTTTTCTTCTTGGGTTGTTAGGTAAAATTAATCATATACTTTTATTAATGTTTAACGTTCAGGTAACATGAAAATCTGATTAGTTCACAAAGCCCTGCAAGTGAAATTTTATAAATTTTTTATTTATTTTAGTTGCATACAGTACCCTCCATTGTTATCCCATTTAGTTAGAATTCAACCACAGGTACATATTATAGTTAGTTATTATAGATGTACAGTTCTAAGCTAATGTTTATATAAATAGGTGTGTGTATAAAAGAGCAATTGAATTTATTTATATTTTAATTTTGATATATGATCTAAAAAAACAAAATAAAGCTCTAATCATATTTCATTCACATCGGAATAGAGAAAATAAGATCCAAATATTGACCTAAATATCACTAAGTTTACAGATTTTGAGTTATCAGAAAAAATTATTAAATTGGTCTCTGGCATTTTTTAACTCTAGAGAAAAAACGTTCCTCTGGTAATTCACACAATAAAATCAAAAATTTTATGTCTCTGTGTATTAAAGAAAACCTTTTTCCACAATGAAATTAAATGAAAGGATGCTTTACTATACTTATTCAACTTTGCTCATTAATTTAAATTATTTGCTCAAGTTGTTTCCATCAATAAAGTGATTACTGACAATACATCACTTCTTTTCCTATCCTATATGAAAAACACTTTTCACAATTATTTTTAATTATAAAATTAATCAAACATCAGGTTGCTCACTGAAATCACTTCTATTTCTATAAATAAAGATGTCACATCGTGAGTTTAATGCCCACAATTTTTAATCTAGTCATATACATTTAATTGACACATCTAATTTACATAATCAAATTTAATGAATTTAATTTAATATTTACTAAAAATTGTGAACACTCGATTTATGGCAGTAATTAAGTCAAAATCCTTAATCTATTATTAGAAGTTCCAGCTTGGACCAACATACAACTGATTCTCGTTCCATACATTAAATATGTAATGGGAACAATTAACTTAACAAAAAGCATATATTTAATTAATTACTATTAATAGAAGTTTTCAACATGGATGTTGACAATACAGGTTGATAGTTTAAAAATAAGTTGCCTACGTCAAAAAAATTATGTTATGTAATAAATGAAAGCAGTTGATAGTTAGTATAAGTATTAACATAAATAACATAATAGGTTTTTGAATACTAGACAATTATATTTCAATAGCTATTTTTAGCCCTAAGAGATAAAAAACAAAATAAATAAAAATCAATTTTAGTTACAACTTATGAACTTAAAATAAAGTTTTAGTACTGAATTAATAAACAATAGAATAGGGAAAAAGTAAATAAATATAAAACTTATAAGAATCATAAATAATTGGCAATAATTACCTTAGATGGGCTCTTGTAAACAAAATTCTTTTCATACTTTACACTCATTAGAGAGCAATAGGTTAATCTACAAGTATTTTCATGCCATTGTAGTCTTGGTAAAACTTTTTGTGCTGTCAACAATCAAAAAGCAAATGAGGGAGGGATGAAGTTTTTACTTTACTTTATTTCATGAAGTTACAGTTTCCAAAGAGAGTAAAACTTTAATAACCTCAAAGTAGGGTTATCAGTTCTTTACAAAGTGGTACGAGGATGGGATAACTTGACTTCATTTTTTTGGCTACGAATTTTTCAATTCCTACTCAAAGTTAATAAGCCGTATTCCAGAAATAATAACAAATTTAATAATTCAACGTCACTACTTACTGATTTGTTTTAAATAGTAGGCGACGGAAACTAATCACAGATTGCTAAAAAGTTTCTTGTTGCCCCTCAAGGCGGCATTTTCAAAAGAAAATAATCTGTTACTTCTCACGTTGTCGTTTAAAGATTCATGATAATATAAACTTTAATAACACTCTGAATTAGTAATGCACATGAAAATAATTATAAATGAAAATACAATTATTTGCAATTAATGTTAAATTAAATAATACAAATAATTTAATATAGGTACCGCTCTACGATTTTTAAGAAAATAATTTCGACAACAAAGTGAGCATTGATTTATGCCTAACCTTCATTTTTCATAATATATTTCAAGTTATATTCCACAGAAAGATTCTACTTTCGAGAGCAAACAATATTAATTCTTTTATAATGAAGTGAAATATTGACTGCTGAATTTTCGGTCATTAACATGGAAAATAAGCGCCAATGACCTCACCAGTCGACAGAGACGGGAGAGAGAGAGACGGAGGGAGAGAGAGAGAGAGTGAGTGAGAGAGAGTGAGAGGAGGGAGAGAGAGGGAGGGAGTGAGAGGGAGGGAGGGAGAGAATGTGGGAGGTAGTGAGAGGGAGATGGAGGGAGGTAGAGAGGGGGGAGAAAGTAATTAAGAACCTGCAATTTATTTTTTTAAAACAGGAGGTTGGCCTTTGAATAAAAACAAAAACTGAATATAATTTTGAATAGTGAAGGAATTTTTCTTTCTATTAAAGACAATTAAATTCAGTAAAGTCCTTCAAAAAAGTGTTACTCTTCCCCATATGTTTATAAATGATTGCATTCATTATAAACTCAGTTCCTGCATGCCCGCCCTTCATTCATTCTTGGCTAAACCTCAGCCAGTAGCCTTGGAACTTTCGAAGTCAGATGGATAGGGAAGAGCGGAGAGGTTGGCAAGCCATTTGCACAAATTCCCTATTTGCATTCAAAGGAGGGCTGTGGGCTCGAAGGGGCTTAGGTTCATCGCCACCAGGGAGCTCTCGTTATTAGCCGTCATAACCTAATCCAGGCTTGGCGTGCTCGAGGCGATAAGGTGGGCTTGCGGGATACCGTCATTCTCTCACTGGAGTAGACCGTTCGCTCCTCTCGAGTCACCACACTGACTGCAAAAGTCAGCTCCGAATAGTACAGAGGTAGAACTATCATATCTTCTATTTTCCGTCTTCATTGGTTTCTGCAAACCATCTGTTGGCGAGCGCTTTCGGACATTGTCCATATTCTGGCCGAATACATACGCATGCATTCGGCCAGAAGATGGACAATGTCCGAAAGCGCTCGCCAACAGAAGATGGTTTGCAGAAACCAATGAAGACGGAAAATAGAAGGTATGATAGTTCTATATTTATTGGTGGGGGAAATAACCTTTTAGATTATTTAACAGTACAGGGATAGCTTCAATAAAAAGCGGGATTTCCATAACGAGACCTCTCCTCATATTCAAAAAGAATATTTTCTTTGGACCCCAGAGTAGGAAAATTCAATTGGAATAGATATGTTCCACAAACCTACACCAAGTTTCAATGTAGAGATTTTTTCATATTGGCCATAAACTGTAAAGGGGAAGTATAGGAAATTTTATGCTTAAACAAAATGAAGTGTTCAACACTTGCTGTTATAAATTAATATAACTCATTCTCCAAAGTCGTATCTTAGGATTATTATTTCTTATTTATGAATATTTAATCTCAGTGAGTGATTTCATCTAACTTATTTAGAAGGCCCTATAAGTCATTCACCTATGTATTGTTATTCATGTATAAATATATTTACTATTCTTCATTTGTCATGAGTCTTTGATAAGAAGTAAGAGCAATTTTTTTCTTTAACCCAGTATGAAAAACGCTTTCTTAATGTTATTTTTACAGAACAATTTTTTTTTAAATATATTCAAAGAGGAACGGTTACAGCTGAGGAAGAAAGAATAAATTAAAAATTCAATTAAGAAAAATAAAATAACAAATACAACATGGGACATGCATACAACAATCTGATTGTTGGACAAAAGAAAGAAGACTGACAGATATTGCTCCCTTGGAACATGACAAACATGTTTACTATTTGCTTCTCCTTGAATGATGCAATTTATCTACGACGTAGGAATGCATTTAATTTAGTTTAGGATTAATTGCCCAGCAATGAGCAAGTAGTCTCCAAATCTGTATATTTCCCTTACGTAATTGTAATTATTTCATCTTAAGGCATCCTCAGAGCTTCTTTCTAATTTAAAGAAAATAAGAGAGTATAAAAATATATAGTTAATATCGATGAAAGTTCTCTTAAACAAGCATTTCCTCAAATACATTGTATTAACGCTATCAGAAGACTATTGACAACTATATTTCAGTCTATTAGGAGTATGATTTTTGCAATATACATATTCCCTTGAAGGACTACAATTTTATTATCTATACACCATTTAATTAATAACTTATGAATTTTTAATTTTGATAACACTGCACAACAAAAAAATATTTTTTGAATGTTTCTTGTCCTAAATTAGTCTATTTCTACTAATTTTGGGGTGATAAAAACGAAAATAACATTGAAAAATTTTTATTAGCTCTGGTTTTTGAGATATACAGCACTTAATCTTAAAGAGTAGTTATACTATACGTGAAAAGTGAAAGTACAAAAAACAATATTGTTATGTTTCTTTTAGAATATTTTAAGTACAAAATTGATTAAAAAAAACATTATTCTTAGTGTTTTGACAAATAAAAGAGGTTTGTACCACCAAATTTCAATTAAGTCAATCCGATGTATTGTAAGATCGCTGTCGTTTAGCTTGTCTTTTATAAAACACTTCTGGAGCATCCTGTACTGAGCTGTCTGTACTGAGATATTTTCACATCATGTTTTAGAAGATTCCACTGTTGTAGTCTTGACCCTAACAGCTCAGCCTTTTCCTTAGACAAGCCAAGATCTCTTATAAGGTCACTCAACTCTGCTTGACTAATTCTGTGCGGATCACTAGACCTATCGCTTACATCAAAATCAGGGTCATAGGATGTAGAAGGATGGGTTGCTTCTTGTAAACAGACTTCATCACTTTCCTCTAAAATTTCATAGTTTTGGGGTGGAGAAGGGACTGGCAAATTGTCTGAGTGTGGTACAGGCCGAAGAGCAGATGGGAGATTAGGGTATTTCACCGTTCCTCTTTTCTTCATAGATAAACCTTGCTTAATGGGAGGAGTTAAGCAGAAATAACAGTCGTCTGTATGATTGGTAGGCTCACGCCAAACCATAGGTACTGCAAAAGCCATTGCCCGCTTGTTATTTTTCAGCCACTCTCGCAATATGACGGAACAAGAATTACAACATATATGAGGAGCCCATGATTTATCTTGGTCCCCAACTTTTACACCAAAATAATGTTCATAGGCAGTCTTAATGATAGGTGACATTTTACGTTTCTGAGCCTTAAATGTTATTTCACCACATATATAGCAAAAGCTATCGACAGAATTCACACACTTTCGAGGCATTTCAGATCAGCACTTAAATTAATTTAAAAATCAACTTCACACGATAATTTCAATAGCAACCACGTGCGTACAATTGACAAACTCGCAAAGGTTATGTTTACTACTTATGAACAGCTGATGAGAGGGGTGTTATGTAAACAAACATGTGTACCAACTGTTGGTGATGAAATATTTCATTTGTTGAAAACTCAATATACATATAATAGAATGATACTATATCTTGAAAACAAGAGCTAATATATAATTTTTATGGTCATTTCCGGTTTTAACACGTGAAAATACATTAAAATCAGCTAATTTCAACCCCGAAACAAAAACTTTGTTGTTCAGTGTAATCTATACACGTCAAAATAAGTTATGATGAAGGTATGTTATAGATAGTGGATACCATAATGTATATATTATGTATAATGTACATTAGTGTATATATGCGCATGTTGTAATCATAAGTGAAATCAAATTCTCACAATCTTTCTCTCAGTCGCAGTAATTTTTTTTTTTTTTTTTTTTTTTTCTGAGGAAGTTATTATTATCAGACTGTTGTGGTCCATATAAATCGATAATTCAAGGCAGACGTTTTAAGTAAATCATTAATGACTAGTCTTTCTCTTTGCAATATTCAACAAATTTATTCCACTTAATATCGATTCATTTCATAATATTATCCAATGCACCAAACGATTGCAATCTAACTTGTTTGTTTTCTAATTTAATATATTGTTAAAATAATGGTTTTCTTGGTGTTTAGGTTAGCCCAATGAAATTTAACACTCATTTGTTTGATTTAAAAAAAAAAAATAACAAATTTTTAATAAGAAACAGAACAAAGTAAAGGTTTGCTTCTAAAGTTGAATCATAAAAAACCAAAATTTAGTTAAATAATGATATTAATTGAGGTATCTAATTCCAATTACATAAATTTTCTACAACCCCTACTACCGATGTTAATTTTTATGCAAAAATTATCCAGCGGGGGACTCGAACCCACATTGCCCGCTTGAAATTCTTATTTAACCATCTACTTGTCGACAAATGCACAAACTAGCTTTTAACACTTGTCAATTTTGAAAGGCAACTCTCATTCTCAGTTATTTCACTCGGCTAAATAGATATTTTAATTCATTTAAATTACTTTAATCTTGTTTCATATTCACTTTTGGTTTTCTCTTTATTTTATTTTTTTTTTTTTTACTTTATTTAATTTAACAGGTATTCTGTTGGGGAAACTAGCCGAAACATATATTCTTTGTCAGACGGTAAATCACATTGACAGAAAATACAGTGCTGAACAAAGGAAGGCTAGTGAGCCAGTAGAAGGCAGTGACAAATTGTCCTGATTAAGAGGGCATTGGCCAGATCGTCCTGGGAAAAGGAGCTTATGAAAGTTTTTGTTGGAGTACCGCTCATTCCTCTTCCTTCCTGTGGCCTCGTTCCAAGTACAGCAAATACTGGGGGGAATAACAGTGCAGGATTTCTGTCCTTAAGTTCTGTAAGAAGCCAAACTGACACATCAGATAACTAATTAGGTTTCGAACCATAAACCTCTATCGGAGATCTCCCCAGACATCACTATCGCCCTGATGATGACTTACAAGTTACGTCGAAACTTCGGCAATAGTAAAATAATTGTCCAACAATTTCGGAGAATTTTATTTTACTGATCCTGGCTGAAACCCTCACTAATTTCTCCATAAAAGTGTTAACCGCATCTGACGCTCACATATTTAACTAAACGAAATCCATGTAAGAGAGAACGCAACTAATAAAATGTTTTTGGACATCTAGGTTGGAAAAATATTTGTTATCGATTATTAACCTTAAAAAAAATTCACAAAAGTTTCTCCAATTTTTGTAAATTTTCCTATCCACCGTAAATACTAACAACCACACGCGGCTAAATGCGTACTTCTACTAAATAAATAATTAGTTCTTCACTAATTCTTAACAGCCTATTCAAATAATAAATTTCGTTATTTATAAGGCTATACTTAATTCGCTTTGATAAATTGAGTAAGAGAAACCAATAAATTAATTTTCAAAAGTTATTGTTTTCATTTGTTTGGTACTGGTTTCAATGAGAGGTACTAACGACAGCCCCCCCCCCCTTCCCATCCACCCGCACTCCCCTTCACTTGGTCATGCTGGAATTCAAAATTGGCGTCATATACTGAAATTTATGGAAGATAATACACAAAGGAGATCTGAGCTGTAAATCATGCAATCTGACTCAGCTATAAATAGAAGATAAAATTTATCTCGATAAGATTAATTTGACAAGAAAATTTATGCTCAAGAAAATAAATACGCAATAAAACAAAGAGCTATTAGTAAACCAACGTCATTGAGTATAATTGTAAATACATTTCTTATTTATTCAGATTCAAAGATAATTCTTACAGAATTTTATCTAAAAATACATAAATTGACTCACGATTAATTTCATTTTGGGTATTTATTGGGCTGAAAAGTGTCGATTGAAATTATAATTCAAGTACCTGGTTCTTGAATAGATTTCTTATATATANATGATTTATTATGATTTTGTAAATAAAATTTGAGTATATATCACATGTATGTGGGACATGTCCTCTTCTGCAGGAATAAACGGCATTCTCTTTGGGATACTATAAAATGAGGGAAAAAAATATATATATATATATTATTTATATAAAGTACGTAATAAAAATGTTGACATATCTATAAAAGGCGTACTAGTTACAGAGTTGAAATATGGAGCTCCCTTCTCAACCTCTCCTCCCCCCCCCCCACACACTTGTCAATTGTTATTGGTGTACATAGGCTAGTAAATAAAACTTTCTCTTCCTCCTCCCATATATCACTGAAGTAGCCCTTGGCTTAACGAACATTTTGGTTTTGGTAATCTGCTACCAGAAGATACTATATAGTATAATGTATATATTTCATTTGTTGAAAACTCAATATACATATAATAGAATGATACTATATCTTGAAAACAAGAGCTAATATATAATTTTTATGGTCATTTCCGGTTTTAACNTTTCCATTCTGAAATTCCTCGGTATCAATTATGTAATGTGCATTGTCACAGATGGCCACTTGAGAAAACAACTATTTCTCTGATAAGAAATTCAGCTTTTTAACGAAATCGCTTACCACTTTATTGAAATGCTGTTCTTTCATATAATTATAGAATAAAATGAAGTATCCGATAATTCGGAAATTCCAAAATTTTCGAATTTCTGAAAATTGTCGATATTTTGTTTTAAATCAAGGAATATATCTATTCAGGGCCCAACCTTGCATTTGTTGGGTCTCTCTCCCTTAAGTCCTGCTCTAAGAGAGTGTATTGGACTACCCCACCAGTTAACTTTAGCAACTCACCGTAAAGTTCGGAGCAGCTGTTTGGTTTTCCGGCCGATAAAAGTTCTAAAGCTATTTTTTCTGGGGGTCATCCCCATCTCCAGTGTAATTTACGCCCGAACTGTTTACGTGAAAAGAGCATCTTCTATTTTTCCTCTATCTTTAGAATCGATTCGCCAACAAAGCACGAACGCAACCCTGCAAATCCAGAGTTGCACGATCTGTTTAATGAGAACTAAAAACAAACAAGATATAACTAACAATCAAATAGTCTGCTTGAATAAATATAATATGTGACGTACGTGTGAGCCTCATTTAGCTAAAAATGCAATGTGCAATAAGTTTATTATCTACGTCATACAGTTTAAATGTTAATAAAAATGCACGCAATAAGTATAAAGATCCACTAAAATTACTACCAATAAAATTTAAATAACTCGCATTTCAAAAAGAAAATCCTTCAAGCAATAATAACGTTAACTAAGCGAATTCCTCAGCATCACAATAGATTAATATTTGTTTTTTAGATTTTTATATCATGTAAAACATGTATTGTAAATAAAATATTTTTACACACCGTTGAATTTTAGATGGTAACTCCTCTCATTTGTCCGATTTCGCCAAATAATGCACTCTGCTTTTCATTTTAAATTTAAAAGCAATATACCAAATTTTATTTAGATAAAATGTTAATTCTTAATTAAATATAGGACCTAATTTTATAATTTATAACTCAGATAAATTTTTTTTTTTAAATATGAGGAGATGTTAGTCAGGAAATCGATCTTAATAGCTAAAGATCAAAAAACTGATTTATGAACAAAAACAATTTTTTGAATCAGTTTATAAATGCGCCGTTTAGGCAAATATTTCAGTGAATATGAAAAAAGAACAAGTTAAAATAATATAGAAACAAGTTTATTTGTGATTATATCTATTATTAGGTTTATTACTATGAAAAGTTTATAGTAATTTAGCCAAAAAATGTAACTCACTTTACATAAAGGTAGATATGAACATATGGCCCAGATTAATTATTATTAAAGTAACAAGAGAATTTACAAAAAATAATATTTTTCAGAGAACCTGATACGGACAAATGACTGTAAAACACCACCTTTGATGAGACCTGCCCTTCTCATTTCGCACAACATAATAGAGTTAGGTAAAATCTAGACTATGGCTGTTAAAAATAGTGTCTCAACATTGCAGGGAGATTAAAATCACATAAAATAAATTTACGAAGATCTAGGAAACCACAAATATTTTTACTAGTAGCGAAAAATAGGAGATTATTAATGGTTATTCAGGAGTCTTATTGTAGTAAACATCCTATTTTTTGGCAGCTATTATAATCTTAAATACAAATTTAGACGCCAAATTAATGTTGCATTTTTTCTGATTATTTATATTGAAGAACACATAGTTACTGAAGTAAGCCTTCACAACTTTATATTTATCTTATTTGATTTTTACTAGAATATAAAAATGTATAACTCAGTAAAACTTAATATTAGAAAATGTTAATTATGGTTTGTCTGCATTTTGTAGAAAAAAGAGAGAAAGTAATATATATTTGACTTTACTTTCTCTTAACACGGTGAGAGAGGTAATTGAGTAAATATTCCTCTGTCAGATGAAAGCTACTCAGATCATGATACATTTAGCTTTTAAATAAGCCTAAACAATACCTCTTTTAGGGATGATATTGTCTTTAAATGTGTGAGATATTACCCTCTCACCTGGAAAATCTGTGTATAATCAAAGGCAATTTTTTGCTCAAATGTATTTTTATGATAATCACTAAAAATTCTCAAAATAATAGTAAAATTACTGAATGATAATGGACTACCTATTAGAATAGGAACTAACAAATACAAATAATTTCCCTGTATTAGTTTCGTTATTATCTAACCAGATCCAGAAGTCTTACAAAATTGGATTCAGGCAGAAATATAAGGCCGTAAAAGAACTCAGTGAATCAGCATTCTTCGGTAGAATAACTCATAAAAGGATGGAGCAAACGGGAGTAGAGAGCTGTTCCAAAGATCAAAGAATCAGTTCTGCCCTGATAAAAATCTAAGGATTACTTACAATAAAAGCTGTACTCTTGAAAGGCATACTATGAAATGACGAAGAAAGTAAAATGGCTAGCTTGGCTCAATTTTTGTGTTTCGACGGATAAGACTAATCAGTAAACTCACACATATAAGATATAAGTGCGTGTAAAGTTAGGAGAAACATAATTCTGTGCAACAGAAACTAACAAAATGGGGAATGTACATCAGCAGTAGAAGAACCTTAGAGGCAATAACATATACATTTTTTCCCTTAACCCCTAAGAAGATGAAGGGTATAGGAAGCTAAGAGATACTTTTAGAGATATGTAAATGGAAGATGCTTTGAATTTACAAAGGATGGAATACTTTGATGTTTCAATACTTTTAAGGTAAGACCCTCGTATGGATGGATTAGGAAATATTATAGATTCAGTTCCCCGGGTTTTGGTGAGTTTGTGCAATGGCCGCCTCACTTGAGACTATTTACCTTCTGACAAGCCACCGTCCAGATTTAGATAATGCCCAGAAAAGAAAATGTGGATGGCTTGAATAAGTTTCAAACCTTCTGTCTCTTACCACTACCAAGAAAATTGTTCGAGAAGCTAAAAATGTCTCGACTGATAACTATTTTTCTTGCTAAAGAATAATTAAAGTACTTAAAAAGATACAAAAATAATTTATCCCTCAAAAAGATCTATTATCATCAATTGTCAATAAAAAAAAGATTTATTACCATCAATTGTCCTCGACTTAGAAGGTAGCTGACCAGTAATTACTGATATATGGAAGAACTGGACAAGTTTATAAAGCGGATCTGATATCAGAAGATAACTTCCCGACTTTTGATAAGTATATTAGATTGCTCATTACTCATGATTTATTATGATTTTGTAAATAAAATTTGAGTATATATCACATGTATGTGGGACATGTCCTCTTCTGCAGGAATAAACGGCATTCTCTTTGGGATACTATAAAATGAGGGAAAAAAAATCTCACGCCCAAACAGACACATATTGTAACTTTTAGTGTTTAGTTGATAGTTTAAGATATTGAAAATATTCAAAAAACCTGTCACGAATAACCTAAATAAAAACATTCTTTCGGAATTCGCTAGATGATAGATGAAATTAATTAAATACATCGTACTTTTATTAGTTAATTTAAAAAGCACATAAACATAATAATTTTTATTTTTCAAAAATCAAAATCAATCCGACAATAACAATGTTCAAAGTTTTTGTAATAAATTATATTTATAATTCATAAGTAAGTTATAGTTGCATCATATAATTATAGTGTATTCATAGTTACGTTCTTCCATTTTATTTCTCTTAAGATTTCTGCGAGTATCTTTTGAAGTTTTTTTTTTTTTAACTAATGAATTATTTCACTCCCTGAAACGCTTTCAAACGTTCTAGCTATTAAAAATATATTTTTGTACACTTCTAAGCGTTTTAGAATTCTTCTAAAAATAACAAAGAATCAAAGAGGTCAGTCAACCAACTCGCTTTACTGCCAAATCTGAAAATATACGAATGCGTAGGCGACAATTTGTAAGATTTAGCGCTCGTGAGCTAATGTATACATGTCTGTGTGTGTGTGTGTGTGTGTGTGTGTGTGTGTGTGTGTGTGTGTGTGTGTGTGTACTTTATCGATCTAATCGAAAATCAATATAGACATTAAGACTTTTAAATATACATTGCTGACATATGAACAGTTTATAGAACTATTGATAAATGATTTTATTAAATATTATTCAAATTTGTAGAATTTCATTCCCTTTAGTGGTTCCTTTTTTTCTAGCTGTCATTAAGAGGTGAAATAAAAAAAAATTATCTATACAGCCAATAAACCTTAATCGCCCTTCAGTGACTTTAAATTTTAAAATTTTCAGACTGAACAACGAAAGCCACGAGAAAAAAACATTTTTGCAAAAATTATTGGTTGATGAAAGTATCCTTATATTGGTTTAAAAAAAATTATGTGCTTTTTAGCGACGAAATGCATTTGAATCTACGTCATAACATAGGACGAGCATCATTTAGATTATTACTTATGGTTACCAGGTATGAAGAATAAGTTTATTTATTTTTTTAAATAGGAAACAAAATGTGATATTTAGCTTCATTCCATTTATCTACAAGTTCTATGATTTCTATTTATTAGTTATAACATAAAATAGGGATTTAGAAGTTCTGCCATTGGGCAGCTTCTCCATCAAGTGAAGTACACGCTAAGTTCTTTCAAACAATTAATGAGAGGGAATAGAATAAAAAGTCTATCTGTCCCAGCCAAGACTCGAACCTGGATCTCCTGCTTTCCGGACAGGTATGCTTCCATTACACCACCGGGACGAGCCATATAACTTATTAATTTCCCAACACACTAGTGATCCCGGTAGTGTAATGGAAGCATACCGGCCCGGAAAGCAGGAGATCCTGGCTGGGGCAGATAGATTTTTTATTCTATTCCCTCTCATTAATTGTTTAAAATTTACGTGGGATAATAAACCACAACTAAATTAACATTTATAAGCTAAGTTCTTTCTTCATTTTTTTTTTGTATTTTACTAATTTATTTATTTATTTTTTATTAAGTTATTTATTTTTCAAATTTGTTACTTTTTCTTTTCTTTTTTCTGAAGCTATTAATTAATTTATACTGTGAATATTAACCAGCACATTACTATATACAAAACATGTAGAAAGTAATTAACAATAAAGTTTTTATTAAAAAAAAAAAAGTAATAAAATTCAGATCAGAGAGAGGGGATTTAGCAGAAGGTCACATTGAAAATTGTTAATACAGTTTATTAGTATTATAAGAAACATTAATGGAGCTTAGTAGACATAACTTCCTGTAGTTAATTATCTGTAGATTGTAATGTAAAATGTAAAAGGATTAGGATGAGGTATTAGGGTGTACGATCGGCGTGGTTATTTATTGAAAAATGTAAAAACGAGGGTATTTAGGAATATAACAGGAAGGATTGAGCGGCCCTTTAGTTTTCCAAAATTAAAAATTAAAATAAGGCGTTTAGGAATCCGGGTGAAGTGAAGGTTTTAGAGGAAAATCCAAATTTAAGATCAGTAACATTTTCTTTGTAGTACAAGTAATGTTTATTATTATAAAAACATTTAGAAATATAATAGACGTTAAATATATTTTTCGGAATTTTTTCATAACATTTTTACAAATAAAAAAATGAAGATAAACTTACTATTGCTTGTCAGTTTTGTTTTTNATATATTAATATAGAAATTAACCTAATTATTTATATTTTAAATACTCAAATACCTAAATAAAGATTTGTCAGTTTAATTGAAATTTTCACTTAATGAAAAAATACTTAAGTAATTGATGAGATGAACTATAAGATAATAATCGTTAGAAATACAATGTATTCGAAACTTTTTAATGATTTAAATATTTTTCATTATTAATTAATTCACTAAATATCCCAATTGTTTTTTTATGCAATGAACATTACTTTCGCTTAAAATATAAAAAACCATATTTAAATTGCTGAGGCAAAAATATGCATCTAAATGAAAGAGTTGTATGTGAATGGTGGAGGCCAAATAAATTAATGATTACAATCATCAATACATACAGGAAAGCGATTTATATATACAGATTTTGCATGATTTGTCACAGTCAATATAGATAATTTCTCTTTTCGACAGAAAAAACTTTTTCTTCATAACCAAAAAACTCAAGACTTTTTTCCATTTTAGTTGACATTGTGTGACTACTTCACCAGTCTTTATGTTTGAAATACAAATCTTAATGACGTTTCCTTCTTCCTGGAAACATAGTATTGGAGGTGTTTCTCTTTTGTTTCAACACGCAACGTATCGCATGCGATAGTAAAGTAGTCCATCACGAACGCGAACCTAACCGAATTACTCATAATTGCAGTTATTGGGTTTGGGGATTTGATAATTTATTTCAGGAAACTCAATCGTTTAGGTTTAAAAAAAAACAATCACAGAATGTATATATTGATAGAATTCATGTAATATAATACGTACTATGATATATATACCAGGTATGCAAGTTTAAAATGTCGTTTTAATTCCAATAGAATGCGCTCTTAGCCTATTGAAGGATTTGCTTATCTCTAAACGCTATTTTGTTTGTTAGTCATTTGTTTACAAAAGTCAGTTGTTTTTAAGTCGTTTACGTGGACGTATCATACCTTTCTTTGGTGTTAAAAATGTCTAATTTTAAGCCAAATAAAGAGCATTTGCGGCATGTCATGATTTTCTTATTTAATCAAAAGAAAAAGGCATCTGAATGTCATCGAATTTTTGTTGAGACTTATGGCGATCTTGCTCCAACCGTCAAGACATGTGAACGTTGGTTTCAACGTTTCAAACGTGGTGATTTTGATGTTACTGATCAAAAACGAGAAAATCGACCAAATCGACTACGAGCTTCTCAAGCCCGGCGAAACAGTCAATACCGAGCGCTACCGACAACAAATGATCAATTTGAGTCACGCATTGATCGAAAAACGCCCAGAATGGGCTCACAGGCACGCCAAAGTCATTCTTCAGCATGATAACGCTCCTGCACATTCAGCCAGATTGACTAAGGAAACGATTTCTTCGCTTGGTTGGGAACTCCTACCCCACCCGCCGTATTCACCTGACCTGGCGCCTTCTGATTATCACCTCTTCTCATCGATGGGACACTCATTGGCGGAGCAACACTTCAACAATTTCGAAAACGTACGAAAATGGCTCGATGAATGGATTTCAAATAAAGATGAAGCATTCTTTTGGAATGGTATCCATATATTGCCCGAGAGATGGACAAAATGTGTAGAAAGCGAGGTCCTGTACTTTGAATAAAATATATTATACTTTTTTTTAAATTACTGTGTATATATTTTAAGAAATAAACGACATTTTAAACTTGCATACCTGGTACACTAGATTCGTCGAATTTAAGTAATAATAACCAATGCTATACCCTAATAGGGTTACCAATGTTGATCCTAATATAATTATATTTTAAAGATAATTCCCTTTTGCAATCAATCTACGTTATAGGATTATTTAACACATTTTTGAAATTATTTTAGTATAATATAGTGCGCAACCTCACAATAAATTAAAATTACGGCCACTGAAGCGAATGCGAGTATTAAAATTAGGTTTGGGCATTATGCTGACTCTCATAATTGTTTCTTCTAATTGTACAATTACGCAGATTAATAGAAAATATTTCAATGGTAAATGCCCAGTTTTGTTCACACAATGTAATGAAACATCATAAAGACTCACTTTTGGATGTTTAGTAAGTAAAATCGCTTTTATTTATATAAAAAAAAAACTGTTATAAATACAACCTTAACTGTCAGATTATTTTCGAATTCACCAAAATTTAAAATATAGCTTAAATAAAATAAAAGCTCATAAAATCAGATATATTTAATAATATATTACGTAATCGCCCACACTCATTAAATATTTCTCTTATCAATAGAGAGATATGTTTATAGATACTCTGAACAAATATTAGGCTTGTAACTGCTAAAATCATTTTATTATCTCACTTGAGAATTCAGGTAAACTCCCGTTCTATTGGAATAATTACAAACAAGTGGAAACTTTTTTAAACTGAAAAACATGTTCAATTTAATTAAAAAGAGTCAATAATTTGGGCTTTTTGTATATATACAAATTTTTAATTATTAAGTGACTATCTTTGATGCCTCTATTTTACCATAAAATCTTTTCTTCACATTCACAGTAATAAATTTGTCTCATTCTATTTTATACTCCGTGCTATAGCAAACCCTTTAAGCAGAATATAGATTGTCTGAGTGAAAATACATGATTATGAAGTAAACCCTTTTAAACATCTCTGAAATAGCATCATGATCTGCATTTCCAACAATTAAATTTGGGGCACTAATTTATCTATTTATTTTCTCCTGGAGCATTCTTAGACATCACTCAAACATTTGACCGAGTATGGTATGCCAGTCTAATATATAAGCTCAAGGCCATATTTTCTGAATTCTTATCTTTATAACCATTTCTTTAGGGTCCGGCAAGTATCAGATTACTCCGATCACTTCCCTGTGAAAGCAGGTGTTCCACAGGGCAGTGTACTTGGACCTACCCTTTTCATCCTTTATACTGTAGACATCCCCACTCATCCTAATACCCTTTTAGCCCTCTCTGTAGATACAAAGCGATCCTCTCCTCTCATTCTGGTTCCAAAACTTCTTCCAACATTTTAAAAAACCACTTTAATGCCATTAAGCAGTGGTGCAGTAAATGCAGAATAAAAATAAATCTGCCCAAATGCGCGCAGGTAGATTTTCAGCTAACAAAAGATTCTTCTAATAATGTTATATACAATAACATCCCTATACCTCTCTCCGATCCAGTCCGTTACCTTGGGTTCCACCTTGACTCACGACCAAACTGGAGTGAACATATTAAAATCAAGCGACAAAAACTCAATAGACGCCACGGACTCTTAAACAGCCTTATAAATAGGCGCTCACAGTAATAAACAAAATGACCATCTACAAGACCTTAATACGACCAATCTGGAACTACGGCGCAGAACTGTGAGGCGCCGCTAAGCCTTCCAATGTCGAACGAATTCAATCCTTTCAGTACTAAATGCTCAGAATAATTGCTAATGCTCCATATTATGTGTCCAACTCTACCCTTTATCACGACTTTTATATTCCTTTCGTCCCATCTCCACTCGCTTTAAGCTCTTCTTCTACTGGATAGTAAACTCCAATTTTATTCTTATCCACGAGCCCAATCTCTGTCGTCGGACTTTAATCCTTACAATCCTCCCCGGCGACTTAAACGGAGATAGCCTCTAGATCTCCTGGGCCATAATCCATAAACTTATTAGGAGTGGGTTGATGGGCCCCTTCTCCCTGCTCAGTGATATTCTCATATTTATTTTATTGATTGAATATAGTTCTCATACCGAGAATTAGTCCATCAGACTCTCACAAATACATCTCAAGTGAAGTTTCAAGGTGAACTATCAGATCCTTGTGAAGTGCAACAGGTGTTATACACAGGCCAATGGAGAGATGTCCTCTCCCTGTTTCTTTCTAACATAGTGTTGGATAAAGTCAGAGAATGGTGAACATAAATCAAGGGTATAAACATTGGATGCTCAGGGATAGAGAATCAAAGTGAAGGGCCTAGCTTTTGCTGATGTCCTAGTTATCTTTAGTCAGACTAGTGAAGAAACCAGATGTGCCACAAGGAAGTTACATAAAATAGCATCAATAACAAGTCTTCAAATCCCCTATAAGAAGACGTATATCATGGCTAATATATACTAGGCTATCCGAAGATCCCCACTACCAATGAATTATGGTCCAATCACACATGTGCTTTCCTTCTAATATCTTGGAGACATCTTTGTACCATCTGGATTGGACGGGAAAGCTAATTTATAAAGAACCAACAAATTCCTGTAAGTGGACCAAATAACGTGAAGAACATTTTCATTAAATGTGAAACTTAGCCTTTACAAGACAGTTGTCCTTCCAGAAATTTTGTGTGCATTGGAAGCTACTTCTGTAGGAGGTCACTTAAAACCTGATGACATTGAGAAAAACTAGAACTAAAAATTCTCCGAAAAATATATAGTCGCGTTCAAATATATTGTATATGGATATAAGTAACCAATAAGTTCACGAATGCCGTATACATGAGACAATTGAAATTCTGTGGTCATTTTTGCAGAATGGACAATGATTCAATTCAATGCAATGTATTCTAAAAAGCTGTTAGGATTATAAATTCAAAGAAGTTCAAAATTAGTTAGTTAAAAGGAATCAAACAAGTCTTAAAGGAACAAAAAATATAAAAATTGCATCGCCTTATAACTCTAGTAGCAAAGCACACTTCCACGGAGAAAGCCTATTAGAATGTATTGTATTTGGTTAAGACTAATTATGAGTTTAATAAGCCTCATACAATGCTATGTGAATTATTGTTACATTCATTTCTTTTCTATTATTGAAACTGAATGTCCTAATGAAAAATTGTTTTGTTAATGTAAGTTACATGATTTAAGCCGATATTTATTAATTCCAAAATTATCCACTACTAATTCTTTTTTTTCTATTGATTGACTGTTCACAACTGTTGCAAGAAAAAATTAGTAATATTACTAAATAATTCACTATGAATTAACTAATAAAAGTTAAATTGCATTAAAAAAAAAAATTCTTTCAATTAAGTAAATATATTTGCATCAAAAAGATGAATTTATATTATTAAATATAAGAATTTCATATTAAGTATAATTCCCTCCCAATAAAAGGATAAATTCATGTTATAAAGCATAAGAATNAAAAATTTATTATATTAATAAAAAATTCTGTATTTTGAAAATGCTTCAAAAAGTTGATAAAGCCCAACCACAAATCTCTGCCTGACTCATGGCTTCTGGCCTTTTCAAACATCTCCTCTATCATGTTATTGGACATAACCAGCAGTGCTTGATTGTCAATTTTATTAAATGTAGTTATCTCTGTATTATAAGTTTTCACAGCATCGTTATCAGTTTTATCAGCAGGTTCTGTACAAAACTTGAATGTTTCACCTATTATTTATTTTGCCCTAGGCGAAATTTTCCATTCCAGTTTTCCCAGTTGTTCTTCCCTTCTATAAGAGCAATTTGAAGAATCATGATTGATTTGTCCATGTTAGAAAAAAAAAAAAAAAAAAAAAAAACTTACCTCAGAGCACCGACGTCTTTAAAATCTTCAATTACGTTTGATAATAGTTTTTTCATTCACGTCGAAAATCAAAATCTTCAATTAGTTTCGAATGTTCCATTTTAATTTCGCGCTGGGCCCATAACCTATTCACGTAATTTCAATAAATTACTTACTGATAATTTAATTTGAAGTTTATTGAACATGGCTAACAATAATTAGATCACAATCTCAATAAATGGAAGGTTCTATCAATGAATCGATTTTTACGAAAAATGATCTTTTACTTCTACAAATAAATCCAGATACTTTTAAGCATTGACGATAAATATTTATTATGTGTGGGAATCTTTGTACTACTATATTATAGTTAATAATACACTTTAAATGCAGAAATAATTCATCAATTCATGATAAATGAATTCATGAATTTAACGTGCAGTTTCATAATTATAAAAATCCATTAGAATTGATTCAATAAACACCCAATTATTAATATGTAATTAATTTAAGAATTTAGAGGATTTAGCTCAGGTTAATTATCTTCAGATCTAATAGAATGATCAGTTTTAAAGAAAAGAAGGCGGTTTCGGCAGCTGATACAAGTCACATCTGGCCTACTTCCTTGATTGACAGCATTGGATGGGGGGCGCCAGGTTAGCTCAGGGGATCCGTTCGGGGCTCGCAATCCTGACGCTGCGGGTTCGAGTCCCGCTCAGAGCTCTTTCAGAGATCTTTTATTAAAAAAAAAGAAAAAAAAAAAGGAGGTTGTGACCCTGAACCATGATTGTTTAGAATGGGGTGACATCCTGTAAATAGCCACTCCCTTCCTGTGACCCCAAGTGATTGAAGGGAGTCTAACACTATAAAGACAACAACAAAAACAAGACGAAGAATGACAATGTGAATAGTCAACATATCACTAATTATCGATACATGTATCTGTGCACTCATTGATATTTTAAGCATATTTATTTTCACAATAATTTCTTCTTTTCTTGTTTCACTATATACCTTTTTTGGAATACTAATATAGAATGAAGGCTATGACAACTTCAATTGATTCTAGATGACAAAAATACCCACAGTTACAATGGAGAGTTTTTTGACAGTAGATATATATTTTATTTTATTTTTTTTGCTGTGTTAGCCTCCCTTGCAACCACTTAGAGTCATTGGAGAGAGGGAATATCTACTGATTACCACCCCTTTTTAAACACCCATGGCTCAGGACAAGCTTCTATATTATAAATAAAAGATTGACCTGGGCGGGATTTGAACCCGCGGCGTCAGGATTGCGAGACCCGTACGGAT
>KZ807310.1:249362-261370 GCA_000696205.2 Oncopeltus fasciatus | reverse complement strand
AAATTATTAATTTAATATTATATCTATTTATTATATTTGGAGCGTTTAAAATGTAACCCTTTTTTTGGGACCATAGTCAGAATTGATGGCACATTACAAAATTGAAGGTCATATGAGATTAATCACAGGCTTTATTTTATTTACCTTCACTATTTTAACACCATAGAGTATACAAACCCCCCAAAATCGCTAAGCCTTCGAATATCCAATGAATACAATCCTTTCAGTCCAAAATGCTCAGAATAATTGCTAAGGTTCCATATTAAGTGCCCAACTCTACCCTTCATCACGACTTTAATATTCCTTTCGTTCAAGATCTCATCTCCACCAACTTCAAGCTCTTCCATAGTAAACTCCAATTTCATCCTAATTCACAAGCCTAATCTTTATCGTCCGACTCCAATCCTCCCTGGCAACTTAGACAGAGATGGCCTTGCGACCTACTGGGCCTTAATACCCAAACTAATTAGGAGTGAGGTCGATGGGCCCCTTCTCCCTGCAGTGATGATAGTCAATTATTTATTTTATAGCTTTTTTTTTTTTTCTATTGCAATTTCTCTAAGTCATCAAATAAAAAATATTGTTAATAATAGAATGTAATAAAGATTTATTTATTTAAAAAAAATAAGAATATGTAAATCAAATTTACTTAAGATAAATAGAATTTAATATTTAAGAATGGTAAATAAAAACCATTTACCTGACCACCACTTTTCCCTCGACCATATTGTCTCCCTTCGACGAAACCAGCATCCCAATCAGTTCTGATTATTCGGTCATCAAGTCTAGTGCCATTTATATACCTCATAGCACATTCTGCATCAAACCTTTGGTAATATCTATTTTTAGAGTTAAGGAAAAATAATGAGCTGGGTTTACAGACATATCAGTATTAAGAAATATAAATTTCTTATATAACGGACAGTACATACTATACAGGATATTCATACATATACAGGTAAGTAATAATTTATGAGCCTATTAAGAGAATTTTTATATTTATATATTTAATTGAAGAAAAATTAAAAACATCATCTGGTCTAACAGATTAATTATAATTTAAAAAAATTAATTACATTTTTTTGTCTTTAATTTCTTTATTGGAATGAGTACAAGTAAAAATTACCTAATGAGGAAGATTTAAAAATTTAAATTGTAAGTGAATAAGGGAAATAAGAGAACCTATTTCCTGAAGTAAAATGAAGTTCAACAAACCTCGCATCCAGTATTTTGTAGGTATACGTTGTGAGCCTTGGAAGTTTGATGTAAGTAGGAAGTATAGCATGGAGTTAGGGTGTCCTGTCAGTTTTTGGTGGAATAGAATGAAGTATTTTTTAATTTAAGATGGAATATTGTAATCGGAGTGTTATTGTTTACTTAGAGAAGGGCTCATATTATTAGTCATGGACATTTTGTCTGAATTTTTTAGTATTATACCAATGTTAGTGTTTTCTGAACAAAAAATCTTAAAAATCTATGTTTCGCAATTAGATTGGTTTCAGAAGGCAAGAGTAAATAATTATTTTGACTGAGTTAAAATTTAGATTTCTAGTTGAGTTAGAGTGAAAGTAATCGGACCCAGTTGCTTAGTACAATTTGTTTAATGTGTATGCGTGGCTTCCATATCATACTTCAGTAGAGGAAGACCAAGTTTACTTGGTTTATCACTTGGACCATTTGTAGTTTTTGAGTGTTGTTGAGGATATTGGATGTGAATGTGATGTATTGTTACTTTTATGCATCTTCCACATGTGACAGAGATAATCCTGCAGAAGGAGAGAGGCAGGAATAATCTGTTTGTATAGATAACTTTGTCATTGAAATCCTTGAAAAAGATTATGTTAATGACAAAGTTGTCTACACAAAAAGTCCTTCTGCAGGACCATCTCTGTCATACGTGGACGATGCATAAAATCACAATACTTCACATTCATAAAAAAAAACCCTTCACATCCCATATCCTCGAGATACTCTCATACTCCCACAACATTTCATTTCTGTTTAAGAGTGGTGGTAAATATGTGAAGCATGTCCAAACCTATCACCCCTTGGAAAAACCTCCTTCTTCTATACACCGGCTTATCTTAAACTAGATCACTCTTAACTCATTCACTTACCGACCCTTCCCTTCCCCCTTCAAAAATAACCATAATTACTCAAGTTTTTATTATTTCCTAAGGTCTTCTATTTCATCTTACTCTTCAGTGCATCTCACCCTCTGGGTTACTTTGGGGTTAAGTCGAACTTTAGCATTAATAAAAAAATTTGGGAGTATTGTTGACTGAAACCCTGACTAATTTCTCCAGCATAAAACTCGACAGCCAACCAACCACCAACCATATTAAATTTTTAACGCTACATTATATATAAACCTATCTCTTATTATTCAAGCAGAAAGCTCAAAATAAAAGTCGTTATTTTTAATTAAGTATTACCTAAGACAATAAAGAATAAATAAAACTTGATAAAATGTATAAGTTCTCTATAATTTCTAGTATTTCCTAAATAATAAATTTTACAGACGTAGTAACTACTTATTATAATGACCAAATTAAAATAACTGTGGGAGTCTATGGATCTGTATCATTTTAATACAACTTCTAGTTCAACAGACAAGCATAAGAAGCGGGAACTTGAGAAAAATAGACTAGTAGAATATCAAACTTTTAATACCTTATCTCTTCAATCGAAGTTTAAATTATTTTATAACTGGTAGAAAAAGAAATTGGATAAGATGAGCAAGAAAAGGATACTCAACAAAACAAAATCCACAAGGAATTTTTTTATATTTATCTAATCCCATAATTATTCTCTTTATATCACCACATTTTGAAAAAAGTTCATAAATTTGTTCTTCTGTGGTGTAAAAAGAAAGGTTTCCCACATACAATGTAGTAGATATTCGAAGAAGTCGTTCTTGCTCAGTCCTCGATCCCTAAAAAATACAATAGACATTCATAAAATAAATAGATATAGAAAATTTAAAATGCCTTACACACACACATAAATATATATAAATATATTTAATTTATTTAAATTGAAAGTTTGATTGGAAGGAAGATAGTAAAGAATTTCAAATTTGTTAGAAATATATGTTAGAAAAATTTAGTTTTTGTATTATAACTTTAAACAACAGGATCAAGATAACTTTTAGACTCACAATAAATTCTGTTTCATCTGTGGAAAAAAAAAAAAAGTTTCAGGGTAAAAAACAAAATGGTTCTTATGCTTTGGAATAACAGTGGATTCAAAAGAACTTAAAAATTATAGTGATGACAGATACTTTCGTTTTGGCTAATTTCACTTTAAAGGAAAAAATAAGTTAATAAAATAAAGATTTCTTGTCCTGACATTCCATCAGCCATTCACCTATTTAACTTCATGGACTCGTGTGCTCTATGGAACAGGGATACTCTTGGTAATAATTTGGATATTCCTAAAACTAGTCCTCCACTGAGAGATAGTGAAGATAAAAGGCATTGCTACTTTGTTAGCTCAAAGTATATCCTTTCAATGATAACAAAGTACAAAAGAAGTTAGTGAAGTTAGTACATTTGTGTACTTTTCTTTTGGAAAGTTATCATGTCTAAGAGATCCTCTCAGAAAATATGTAATCAGTCATGGCAAGAAGCCATGTTACAGAACCAGTAATTGGTTAAGAATAAAGCCTAAGCTATTCATAAGGATTGTTAATAGACTCAATGAAAAAAAAAAGGCCTTAAAGCAGTAATATTACCATTTTAATGCCTCCTGGGAAATAAGTAAAAATAAACAAATGCAATAGAAAAAATTAAGCTGGTCTTGAAAAAATAAAATCAAAATATTATTTAGACACACATTAGACTGCACTGCAATGAAAATAGGCTGACATTTTTCTTTAAGATCAACAACCATGAGAAGATTTGGAATTTGAATATAATTTTCCCATAGAAAATAAAACATTCAAATAGCATTATAAACTTTGTTCTAAGGTTTCTTAGCAGAATAAATTTTAATTTGCATTAGTGGCCTAATTCAAGTGGTACATGAGACATCCAATACCTTACTGTCTATAAATTTTGAAATTAAATTTAAAATATTCACATAAATTACAATATAAATGGTACGAACATTAATAGCTTATAAATAGAAAATAATTTTAAAGAGTGATATAGGGAAAACAAAATATATCACTAAAACCTAATTTAGTATGATTAGAATTACCTTAAAATGTTGGTCTCGATAAGTACTGAGCTCTATCGAAGGAGTTAAAGCTGCAGCAGTCATAGCTAGAATACATTAAAAAAATATCAGTAAAATTATATGTTGATCCGAGATAAAAAGTACATAGCTTCCAAAAGATGACAATAACCTTCTCACATCAGCGTCTGCGTGGTTGTTTATATTTAAATCAGAGATAATAGAAATCTGAAGTCTTTATCTAAGTTCAGAAAAATATATAATTGATTGAACTTCTTAAAATAAGTTTTTAAATAAAATTATAAAGAAATACAATGCATAAAAAATTTACAAGAAAAAAAGCAATGTTACCTATCAAAAATATAATGTTCTTATATGGAAATAATTATTTAATCGCTTCAGTAAAAAAAATAACAAAAAAATATTTTATTTTAATAAATTAGTTAAAAGGAGTAGTTATTTAATAAAAATAATACAATTTTTTTCAGTATACAATAACCTAATTACTTCCTCTAGTAGTGCACGTGTGTTGCTGTGTGTTACCTTGTTAACAAGTTTTATAGTGTTTTGGGCATTACTTGTAAATATTAAATCTTAAAAATGGGTACAATTGTGGAAAAGATAACTGCGATTGAAGCTGAGGTAATCTTCGTTAAACGTCAAATTCAATCTTAATTCAAATGTTTAGTAAATAAGAAAGGTTACGCTGTGGAACACACCAATGCCGGGACGAACTTACATTAGCTAAAAAATCCTTCTGCATTTTAAATTGATACTGAATCGATTAATGGAAAACTAATTGAATGTGTATTCTTGCTGCCTCACTAGCATTGAACGATGACAGACGGTGTTATCCATAATGCCACTAGGACTACTGTTAAGAGTTTACTGGTTAATAGGCCAAAGTTTGATGAAGAAGATCTTTTAACACCCACGTCCATAGAACAAATAGCTGTTGAGTCTTCTGTAGAAAACGTTTACAAAGAATTTGACAGAAGGGGAGAGCTGTCTATCAATCCTGATTTTCCAGAACTTCTAAGAGATCAAACCAAGGACTATTTATTGAATGATCTTTTATTTAAAAAGATTCCATTCGAATTATTAGATTGTAGTCGAGCATGGCTTTGTTATTGGATTATTCATTCATTAAACCTTTTAGATCACGAGTTAGATGATGAAGCTAAAAGTAGTGTGGTAAAATTTCTTGGGACTCTTCAAAATGAAAGTGGAGGCTTTGGTGGTGGTCCTGGCCAGTTTTCTCATTTGGCCCCAACGTATGCAGCTGTAAATGCACTTTGTATTATTGGAACTGAAGAGGCATATAAAATAATTAATAGGAAAACATTGTTACAGTTTTTGAATCATCTTAAAGTTGGTGATGGATCATTTTACATGCATATTGGTGGGGAAATTGACATGAGGAGTGTTTATTGTGCGATATCTGTTGCCAAGCTCACAAATATCTATAGTGATGACTTATTCCATGGTTCTGCCGAATGGATTATGACATGTCAGACTTATGAAGGAGGCTTCTCAGGTACACCTGGAATGGAAGCACATGGTGGCTATACATTCTGCGGAATTGCTGGTCTTCATCTGCTTAATTCCCAAGATTTATGCGACATGAAATCTTTATTACGCTGGCTGACTAATAGACAAATGGCATTTGAAGGTGGTTTTCAAGGCCGTACTAATAAACTGGTCGACAGTTGTTATTCATTTTGGCAAGCAGGTGGAATTGCTATTGTAAATATGATAATGTTGTCACATGAGAAAGATAAGAAGTTTTTGGATGGAAATTCTTGGCTTTTTGATTGTAATCTTCTGCAGGAATATGTTCTTCTATGTTGTCAGCTAAAAGGTGGTGGGCTCATTGATAAACCTGGTAGAAGAAGAGATGCTTATCATACTTGCTATTCTTTAAGTGGACTTTCTCTGTCCCAGAATCCTCCTCGAGGAGAACAATATAGTATAGGCAGCGAAGAGAACATATTAGAACCAGTTTATCCTGCTTATAATATCACAGCCAAGAAAATAATAGATTGTAGAAAATATTTTTATAGTTTGAAGGATTAATGTTTTAAAAGGTTGTAAATTTACATTGAATTTTTCTTACTTTTAATTCAATTTAAATAATATGTACGTATATTCTATTTAATCTGAGCTCCAATATGCTTTAATAAGATAAGTGAAAGAATTATCTTTTTAATTGTAATATTTTATGGAAGTGTAAATGCAGGGAACCTGGTTGTCTTATGAAAGAAATTCTCAACGCATCTGTGGATTTGTGAAACCACTAGTTTTAAGTGTATAGTGTCGTTTTTTTTTACAATAAACTTTTTGAAGTGTTTGTTTGTTTTTCTGAATTTCCTATTATCTCAAATCATCTCTGTTAGTGGATGATAGCTTCTTTGCTAACATGTTTATATTCTGTGCAGGATTTGTTGTCTTCACTTGGTAATGAATTAATCACTTTCTTCTTTAATTTAGTAACTTGCATGTGGCTCAATTTAGTCCTTAATTCTTATATTTGAAAGTGGTTTTACTTCTATAAATGGATATTTACTTTCTATACAAAATCTCTTGTTAATTCATTAAAGGGAATTAGTTTTAAGCCCATGCCAAGCAAAACTGATCAAATTTGAATAAAAAAATTAATTACAAATTAAGAAATTAGAAAAGAAACAGAAAAAATTTAAAACAAATAATCACTAGTCCAGACGTATGTTGTTTTCAGGAAACCAGGCTTTTTAGAACTCTTATCTTCTAAAGGACTTTCTCCTATTTTATTTTAAAAATTTTTTGTTTAACTTTTTCAATGGTTACTAAAATGGATTTTCTTCCCACACTTAAGTCAAATTCAATTCCTTGCTGGTTATACTCAAATGTGTGGCCTACTCTAAAGCCATATTTTCCTCATGATCCTCCATTTCTGTTTGCTTGATATTGCCTGGCATCATTCTTCCCTTCTTATTTTGAACAATCATGCCTTCTCTCATTTCCTTAAATATTACAGAGTTGGGAACACCTGAGAAGAGTAGCTGATTGATACTGCATATGCTCTTCTTGGCTTATTGTCTGATCTGCTCTGTTTAAAGTTCTAGTTGTTATTGAAATTGCTATTGATAAGCATAACTTTTATTATGTGACTTATTTTAACAAAATCATTTCCTCGTTGAACGTTCCACTGTGACAATTGTTACAAGCCCATCATCTTTCATGATTTCATATAAATCATTTGTAAAAGGATCTGCTCTCTCTCCAATAGACTTATTACCTGTTAGAACTACAACCTATGAAAAATCACATCATTATGGAATGTCAAATCTTTTAATCTATCTGCACTATGCGGCAGATTCTTGAAAGTACAATGATTCTGGCTGTTTTTCCTGAAATTACTTTCTTTTGTTGTCTGTTGGTTTATCCTTTCTTGTTCCTGCTTTCACTGAGGTCAAAAGTTTCTAAAATTATCCATGTTTTATTTCTCTTTTTTTTTTTTCACTAAATGATTTTTTACACTGCCACCAAATAAAAAAAATCAATTTCATTAAAACAAGCTTTTTTAAACTGTAACTCTCTTCTTTATATATAAGGCCAAAAAAACATTTTATTTATAAACTAGCTTGGAGGTTTATAAATAAATAAAATAAAAGTTCCTTTTACAGACTCTCATAGTAACACTATATTTGTGGGTTCCTCTGAATATGTCCCATATTACAATATCATACAAATATGGCGCCCCGCCAGGCTAGCTCAGTGGATCCCTACAGGTCTCGCAATCCTAACACAGCGGGTTCAAATCCCGCCCAGGTCAATCTTATATTTATAAATAAAAGCTTGTCCTGAGCCATGGGTGTTTAGAATGGGGTGGTAACCTGTATATAGCCCCTCCCTGCATGACCCTAAGTGATTGAAAGGGAGGGTAACACTATACATGAAATACTCTGATTATGTTTATCTATTTTGCCTTAGTCATGGGCTTACTTTTGTACAAAGGATCTTAATTGCATGGATTGTTCTCTAATATTAAAGTGTTAATTATCCTTTCTTCATCCTTTTTCCAATCCAAAAATAAATAATTATTTTTGTAGAATACAAATTCTACATATCCAGGGTTTTTCTTTGTTGTATCCATGGAACTCCTTTGTTCATCACTCAATGAGATGTTAGTTACATACAAATGTTTTGAATAATGGCATTACTCTGTAAACTATTGGCAATTTGTTTATTTAATATTATATAGTTTTCTTTTTTTTTTGTTATTTGAAATTATTGCCATTTAATTTCTTTGACCTCAGTAAATATCTGAGAAAATAGTCAAGGATAAATCCTACTGTTTCTTTTAGTTAATTGGCAGCTGCCTATTTCAAAATGTTTCTATTTACTTAAAGATTTTTTGGTATCAAACCTTTTAAAATTTGTTTTCTATGAATTTTTAATATTTTTTCCCTTCACATTCTGACATTTTCATGGAGGGCAATTTGTGAATTTAAAGTAACTCAAAAGTTATTGCGATGGAATAAAATGACATATTTCTGACCCAAAAAATGGTATGAGTATTTTAATCAGACAAAAGAAAAACTTTTATAAGAATGCCACTTCTTTCATAATACTATGTATACTAAGTGTATATTGTAATATATTGGTCTATAAAAAAAGTATAAGTTAGATTTTGTGTGAATCAGCTACCTTTTATCTATCACTAAGTTGATATATATTCAGTTTTAACTTTTTTTATATGGAAGTAATGTATTGGATTGTTTTAAAATATAAAACATATTATCTTTAATAAGAAAATCATACACTCACCTTAATTTTTGGATCCTCAGAACATGCTGATCTATTATTTCCTAGTTACTTGGACTTACCTTCTTCAAAGGATTGTATACTATTGTAGTAGGGGGTGCTTGTCCTTTACAAAGCAGTTTTCCACTCCTAAAATATATGATTCTGGAATCCATTCTTCTCAGAGAAGCTTGCTCAATTGTTTAAAATTTTTCATTATGTCTATATATNTATTTGCCGAGCTTTCGCACATCATGTGATGGCTTCTTCAGGGCTGGAAAGAGAATGTTCTTTTCATTTCACAGAATTCTCTTTTCAGCCCTGAAGAAGCCATCACATGATGTGCGAAAGCTCGGCAAATAACAACAATTTGACTCGGTCCAACCCGGAAGATGAAATGGTAAATAAATAAAAAAATAAAAAATAATACTTGCACAGGTCTCTTGAACTAAAAATTTGGCTTATCTCTAGCAGGGGATCCCTAGAAGATTAAAATTGAATAAACTATATTTTGCTGTAAATGGGAATCTGAAAAGAGTAGAAATAGGTTTATGTTATGAAGAAGATATGCAATCCATGAAGTATTGATTGAAAATGATACAAGAAATAAACAAGTATTCTATACCTCATTTATTAATGGAGTGTTCCTTAAGTTAAAAAAAAAAATTTGCTATACGCAAGAGTGTATTATCATAATTTACTAAAGTAAAAAAGTGTTCTACAGCCGTTTAATAGACTTCATGGAAAGGAAAACTGAACTATAGCTCTCTTTAAAATCAGCTGCTTTGTCTGATATGCTGGAGCATTGGAAGAGACTGTATTTCATGCTTTTTCTGTCTGCCTTCCCTTCTCTTTTACATTCCTAAGCGCTGGAGCAAATTGATTATTGATCTCTGCAAACTAAAAAGAAAAAAAAAAGTGTCATGCAGGTGTTGTATAAACTAAACAAATTCCCTATGTTTCATTGAAGATGAATGTAAATAAGAATAAATGACTTAGTAAGGTCTTGCAAGCCAGAGAGCACTATGAGGGGGTAAAAGATGGGACCACTAAGTGTAGCTCTGGAATGTTAAAAAGTATGAGTGAAGGAAGCTTCAACCTTCAGTAACATTATTAACTACTTACCTTAAGAAGCACTTTTCTTAATGGTAGAGTAGACTCTAGAACATTATTTTAATAATAAAGTTTTTGTTAAACAACCCCTCCAACCTCTTAAACAATTTTTACCTAAAATTAATTTATACAATCAATTGCAATAGGAAGCCTAAATTCTAAATTTGGTTTCTATATTTTTGAAATTAATTATATATATATACATATACATATACATATACATACATAAAGTAAATAAGAACAGGCGGGATAAAGAGTGTAGTGAACACACAAAAAAGAAAAAATTTCAAAGAGTAAAATTTTCTTTTTCAGTGTGTTCAGAAACTACACTCTTTATCCCACCTGTTCTTATTTACTATATATATATATTCACAGCCATGAGTGTTTCATCTTCTTTATATGTATATGTATATATTTAAACATATTGTGTTGCTTTATCTCTGCTAATGTAATATTTTTGCTACTGTTATGCAAAATCAATAAAACCAAAATTGTGGATTTGGATAAATTTCCATTCCTGATCATTCAAGTTTACTTTGTTTTTACAAAAATTTTTAGTTTATCATTAAACTAAAATGTGTTAATTTTCAATATGTTGAGTTAAATAATTCACTTGGTACATTAAAAAAAAAATAAGAAAAAAAAAAAAAGAGAAAGAAGAATGCATTTGATGTTATAGATAATCCCTACTCATTTCGATTATCTACATAACCATTTAACATATTTTTCAGTTTCACTTTGGAGTTTTATGCGTAGTTTCACTACAAAAAACCATTAAAACTATTTAAAACTGATTAAGTTACTAACAATTTGTGTGTATTTATATATAACATCCTCACATACACATACACACACTGAAACAATTTAGTGAGCTTCATTTTTAAATCTCTTTAAGGGTGAGATTGGAGAAAATATTGAACAAGTTTTCAAAAAATCTGTTGCGAGAACAATATTATTAGAGGCTACTTTTCTTTAACATTTGCTGAAACTCATGTTCATATAAACTCTCAAGCCCATACCTTATATATATTTTATACAAAGGGTTTATTTTCAATATCATATAAATATCTCATAATGAGGGAAAGTTCTGTTTATATTTGTATGATGACACTGAAGCAGATCACTCTTCACAATTTAACCCATAAATTTCTCATATGAAGTTGATATTTATTAAAAAATGACCTATTTTATTTTCTTGAAAAATATATATATTTTTGGAATATTTTTAATTTAGGAGTTCATTTAATAATTTAGATTAATAACAGGCTTTATCAAAAGAAAAATGGGTTTCCTGTAGGTGGCTCCTTGGCATAATCTTTTGTGCCATTTAGAGAAGAGAATTTGTAGTTAAACTTTTAGCTGTATGCATAAACAAATTTGAATTTACTCTTATGTTCCTTGTTGATTTTCATTGTTGTTAGTTTCAGCTGTTTTGATAATTATGGAGGGTCTTACAGTAAGCACATCCCACAATTGTTACAAGTTTATTCAATTATGAATAAAATATCTAAAGACTATATCATTATTATACAATTTTATCTCAAGAAATGGCCACTTCCATAGAATATACAAGAAAAATGCAGCTGCTGGCTTGTAAACTATCCTTTATCACCTCTAACAAATGAAAAAAAAAAAAAAAAAATAAATGTTCACGTAGGCTTCGTCGGTCGTCAGATGTATTTACCATTTCATCTTCCGGGTTGGACCGAGTCAAATTGTTGTTATTTGTCGAGCTTTCGCACATCATGTGATGGCTTCTTCAGGGCTGGAAAGAGAATGTTCTTTTCATTTCACAGAATTCTCTTTTCAGCCCTGAAGAAGCCATCACATGATGTGCGAAAGCTCGGCAAATAACAACAATTTGACTCGGTCCAACCCGGAAGATGAAATGGTAAATAAATATGACGACCGACGAAGCCTACGTGAACAAA
>KZ807310.1:231295-248974 GCA_000696205.2 Oncopeltus fasciatus | reverse complement strand
AGTGAAACTACGCATAAAACTCCTATATATTATATTCTTTTTGCAAATAATTTATTTATAACCCATTTATATAGTATAATAGACGAAAAAGTTATCCCTTTGTTTTGTTCTTGACCAATTTGTCTCATTAAGATTTTTTTCTTAAAGAAATTTCTACAATTGAGGCATGATTGAGAACCTGTCTGTTACCCAAGAGCTTCATAAACTTTCCACAATTTTTACTGTTTTTTTGTTTTTTGTTTTTTTTTTACAATAAAAGCATATCTTTTTATTGATTTGCTTAATATATCAGAATGGAAAACTTAATATATCAGCATGGAAAACTTTTTTTTCTTTCTTTTAATGGGATTCCCTGCAAAAAAAAATCAAACTCATGTTGACACCAAGTCCCAACTTTTGATTTATATATAAATTTTATTTATTTTTAAACACACTAAAAACCATTTCTTCAAATAAAGAAACTAAACTTGGTATTTAAGCTTCAAACTGTTGCATGAGTTCAAAATCGACTGAAAACAGTTAAGGGAGAAGGCGGGCTTAGAGCGTGATAAAAATTTATAATCCTTATGTCTTTGTTATTATTAGCAATAGAAAAAATTTATAAAAGACAATATATTTAAAATGTAATGTACTTATCATTTTTCAAAATACAGAATAAATAAAATATTTAAGAATACAATTAATTTCAAAAATATAGAAACCAAATTTAGAATTTAGGCTTCCTATTGCAATTGATTGTATAAATTAATTTTAGGTAAAAATTGTTTAAGAGGTTGGAGGGGTTGTTTAACAAAAACTTTATTATTAAAATAATGTTCTAGAGTCTACTCTACCATTAAGAAAAGTGCTTCTTAAGGTAAGTAGTTAATAATGTTACTGAAGGTTGAAGCTTCCTTCACTCATACTTTTTAACATTCCAGAGCTACACTTAGTGGTCCCATCTTTTACCCCCTCATAGTGCTCTCTGGCTTGCAAGACCTTACTAAGTCATTTATTCTTATTTACATTCATCTTCAATGAAACATAGGGAATTTGTTTAGTTTATACAACACCTGCATGACACTTTTTTTTTTCTTTTTAGTTTGCAGAGATCAATAATCAATTTGCTCCAGCGCTTAGGAATGTAAAAGAGAAGGGAAGGCAGACAGAAAAAGCATGAAATACAGTCTCTTCCAATGCTCCAGCATATCAGACAAAGCAGCTGATTTTAAAGAGAGCTATAGTTCAGTTTTCCTTTCCATGAAGTCTATTAAACGGCTGTAGAACACTTTTTTACTTTAGTAAATTATGATAATACACTCTTGCGTATAGCAAATTTTTTTTTTTAACTTAAGGAACACTCCATTAATAAATGAGGTATAGAATACTTGATTATTTCTTGTATCATTTTCAATCAATACTTCATGGATTGCATATCTTCTTCATAACATAAACCTATTTCTACTCTTTTCAGATTCTCATTTACAGCAAAATATAGTTTATTCAATTTTAATCTTCTAGGGATCCCCTGCTAGAGATAAGCCAAATTTTTGGTACATTGGAGACTTATTGATGCATTTAAAAAAAATAATAATGATCTTGACTGTCTCATCTTAAATCCTATGTTTGTGCCATGTACAATTACTGTAATAATAATAAGAAAAGTAACATAATAACAGCTCTTGTTGAAAATATTTTACAAGCTTCTCTAAACAAGATAGTGTTAGAAGCACTTTTCAAGTATTGGATTTAAAATTGAAATCTTAATTTAAGCAAGAGATAGTGTTTTCCTATTGAATGCTAAGGTGTGAAAATTGGGTAGTATTTTTTTTTTTAAAAGAACCTCATGTATGAACTTTAAGGATATAATAAAGATTAGGTCTACTGGGGTTTCATCTTTAGAAACTAGAACAAGCCTTAAATATATTATAGTAAATTTTGCTCTTAATTTATTTTTAGTCAATATGTTTAAGGAGTCTCAAAAATATCATATATGAATATTGGCTTTTTTAATTAATTTATTTATTTTTATTTTTTAGTAAGCTAGAAACTTAGCAATTTGGGTTTAGTTTTATTTTGTTAGGGCTAAAAGAGCTTCATTTTAAAATTTTGGTGCCAGTTAAAACTTTTGGTTTGGGTTGTTTTTTCACAAATAAATTTATTTTAAAATAAAAATATTTGAATGCTATGTATCGAGATTTAGGATACGTATGAACATATAATGGTCCAATATAGCTAATAGCAACTATAAAATTTCATGATCATTTAATTAACACTATTATAAACTGAACATGTAATTAGAACTGATTCCATTGTTTTGCTAATTAGAACTCGTCTTCTGTAAGATCTCTCTTCTGATGGTTGGTTATCGAAGTTTAGAGCTGCTTGAATGGTCAATTTTGTGAAGAGGTACTTGACATCATAACTTAGAAGAATGTCTTCTGGTTCGATCCTAATGTTCCACATAATGTCCACAATATATTTGGAGTCCTTTATATGGAGCCCTGTATCCCCAATTTGACTTTAATTTTGTTTGCAATATATTTTGATGTATTTCATGTAGATTGCAAATACCGTCACCACTAATTTTCTTCTTTTCTTTTTTCTTATTTTGCTTATTTGTGTATTTTTGGCTTTCTAAATAATTTGTTCTGTTGGCATAGTATTGTATCAGTGAGATTATAAAAAAAAAATTATATATATNNNAATATATATATATATGATATCAATTAATACATTAAAAAAATTCTATACAAATTTAATTAAATTGGCACTGCTCTTATGATTAATTGTTAAATTTTATTTATCTTCTCAGTGATCATTCATTCCTTCTCTGACAGTAGGAAATAAAAGACCTTTAGTAAAAAATTGTTTACAGTAGCTATATATTCTCTGTTTTTAATCACAATATTTTCTCCAGTTTTTAATTTTTTTTAATGGACACAAATAAATATATTTTTCCTAGATGGCGAGAACTCAGAAAAATAAGGCAACAGCTGGTCATTTAGGATTATTGAAAGCTAGACTTGCTAAGTTAAGAAGAGAGTTGATTACTCCTAAAGGTGGTGGTGGTGGCCCTGGGGAAGGATTCGATGTTGCTAAAACTGGAGATGCTCGGATCGGTTTTGTAGGTAAGCTTTGTTTTAAAATATCTAATATATTTGTCTAGTATCAGACTTGTGACTTTTTAACTCTAAAAAAAAGTTTTTTGTTACTATTTTATTGCCTTTGAAATTGGCTCCTTAATCACAAAGTGGTCTGCAGCCCCAGACTTCTAGCCTTATAGAGCCAAGTTTTTTTTTTTTTTCTTGGAATGGCCTGGTGCCTTTGTGATGTGTTCCTAGGATCACAATTAAATACCAATCTTTAATGAATGAGAAAAAATTTAACACATAATCAGAGTTGACCACATTTATTAAAAAATCGTTCATCATTATTTAATTATTCTGTTAGAAATTAATTTCATTTGTACCATATAAGGTCACTTTGTTTGTTTATTTAGCCTGTAAGTGGGCAAGTTTTGTCTTGTGAATTGCAAATCACAAAACCTGAAATGTATGATTAATGGAAATATGGTGTAATGGTATATGAGCATTACCTTTATGACACATAGACCTGCTCAATATACATATTTATATATTCTCATATCTTTTTTAAAATATAGAACAAGGAATTGGCTGTTTTCCGCTGTATCAAATTTTTTCATAGAGGATTTAGTAGAAGTATAACTTTTCCCAATAAAATTGTTGTCTTCTAACATTGCTTTTATATTTTGAGTCTTATTTATATGATATAGTTGCTTATTTGCTTAGCATTTTAGTAAAATTATTGGTGATAATTTGAATAACACCTATTTAGCTGCCAATTATGGAAAGGAAAAACTATGAGAAATAAAAAGATTGATTTCAAAAATTTGCCAAGGTAGAACTTTTTACCTGTACACTTTCTAGGCAGAGGCACATTTTAAATTTTGTCCAACTTTTTAAGCCATTTTTGGTTTGCAATATTTATAATTCTTTATACATCAATTTATGACGAATAAAGTAACAAATATATTACCATTTCCCTATAAATAGGCTCTCAGAAACTCAAACAAAAACTTATTTAGATTTTTACATATTAATTTAAATTCAGATATAAAATTTTATATGTTTTAAACTCTAGTTTTAAATTAAACAATGGTTTCAATTTAATTATTTGTCTTATTTTTTAGTAAGCACTAATTCACTTACTTCTTTATGTTGTAATTCAGTATTAATCTAATATTTATTTTTAGAAACAGTTGGATAAGCATTCTCAGAATGCTTAGAAAATCATGTTCTTATTAATCAGTTAATGTAAGCTGTGTAGTTCTTAATAGTTATTTATAGTCTTCTCTCAGGTTGGGCTGTGTCTAAAAGGTTTTTTATCCTGAAAGTTGGGAGGAACTTTTTGACACTGTCCTACCTGAAACAAGAAAATTAAATGAATCACATGTATTTGAAGTGATCGATTTGTTCTATAAATATATTTATTCTAAACTCTGAATCTAAATTAAGTGGTATTGAATTAGTTTCTAATTTTTCTTTATTATAAGGAGTGAATTTATTATTGATTGGGTTTTGGTTACCCATTTTCTTAAATTAAAAAGAAGAATCTTTTAACATTTTCTGAAATGTTAAGTGTGAGTACATAAAGTATTTTTGGAGTTTAGAGTATTTTACCATTTGGTGTAATGTTTAGTTTAGAGCAATAAACACAGATTTGTTTATTGATAATAATTATATTCTATAAGTGTAGGGAATTACTTGAGATGGGAAGTTCAAATACTAATATTCATTTACTACTTTACTAAGGAATTCACTTAGTTTGCTGAGCTCCTTCATGTCAGATTTATACATATATAAATAACATGTATTATTACATTTTTTACATTATATTAAATATAATATAAAAAATTAAATATTCTAAAAGTGGCAATTTTTATTTGAATTTGATTCTTAATGAAATTAGCTAATAATCAGTTCATTTTTTTTTTCAAGGTTTTCCTTCTGTTGGAAAGTCAACACTTTTGAACACACTAGCTGGGGTTTATTCAGAGGTAGCATCGTATGAGTTTACTACGTTAACAACTGTTCCTGGTTGTATTAAATATAAAGGAGCAAAAATACAGGTACTTACGTGGATTTTATTCCATTATGTTAAAAATAAATGTAATTATTCTATTCTAACAGAACTTCATTTTGCCAAAAATTTGAGCAGTAGAAATTTTCTTTCACAAAGTTTGCAAAACTTGGTCTAGGGGTATCATAGAATATTTTGAGTAATTCTTTGTGTCCAGTGGGTTATCTCCAAAATTGTATTGGTATGGTTATTTATTGGCAAATTTTGGTTTGATAAATTAAATTAATAGGAATATTGGAATGTTTGTATAATAATAAATAGTGGATGAACAGAATGAGAAATTGCAAAAAATAAATTTTACATTGCTTGAAGAAGGGTGAATTAATGCCTAATAGGCAGTATGGGTTAATGTATTAGTATAATAGAAGAATAGTATAATATACAGGGTGAGAGCTTGATAACTATATGGAATATGTGAATTAAATGAAGGAAGGATGGTTGCTGTGATGAGGTTTGAAATTGATGCTTTTAGATTTTCTGTAGAACTCCAATTAAAAAACTCATCATCGATCATGGCAACTCTACTTGTGTTTTTACATGTTCGTGCTTAAGGCTCATGTTCTAAACAACTGTTTCCTGAAGCTAATAGAATGAGTTCTGATCATTGTCCAGAGATGCTTGGCACTTGTCAGGCTGATATAACTGCAAATGAAAAAAGTTCCTTGAATACCTTGTGTCGCATGAGTAGCCAACCACGAGACAAGCAAGGACTAAAGAAGTTAGATGCTTATCCTTCTATTAATTTCTCTTACATGCCCTCTAGAAAATCAGTTCAGTCTTCTCTTCTTAATAATAATAACCTAAGTGTTTTGCCATATAATGTTTGTTGAGTAAAAAATCAAGTGGCAAATACATAATTTCGAGAATATTTTGATTCCTATGACATTATTTATTTTTGTTACTTAGGACAACATATACAAATTTGCAAACTATTTTAATTTATTGGTTACTAAGTAGATCATTGCTATTAAACTAAAATATTTTGCCTGAGCAGGAGGGGGAACATTATTAGTATTCAAGAAAAGTTTAAGTAATATCAAATTTGTGTTTTAAGAAATGAAATTTTGTTAACCATTACTGATATTGGTTCATACATGTTTCCAATATATTTTAAGCAAAAAATATGGAAGGAAGAATTTAATAAATTTGTTAACAATTTTAAGTCAAATGATTAATTGCAGCTTTTGTTTTGGGATTTAAATATACTGGTACCTGATGGTCAGTGTGTTAAAGAAGACTTGAAAAATATATAACTCCTTTTAGTATAAAATAAATTCTAAGGACCTGAAAAATACAACAGATGGAAGATTTCTACAGTCCTGTTCTAAATTCAACTTTATTCAACTTCTGAGGAAATAGCATGCCAGTAATTAATGATTTAAGAGTTAAATGCTTACCTTAATAAGATCACCAATCATTAAATATTAATATAAAAGGAAAGATGGAAAATAAAAACAACACAGGTATGTTGATACTTTTACTGCCAAAACTCACTTGGACAAATATTGATGATAAACATTGTAAAATAAAATTAGAAGCACTGGCAGAAGAGAGTAAAATCACAAATGAAACAGAACTGAGGAGGTTTTTGATAAACTTACTGGCTTGATAAAAAATGCAGCCTATAGATAGAGTGCCCTCTCAACAAAAAAATAAAAAATTTCTGAATGGACCGGAAGAAATTTTGCAGTTCCTAGCCATTTGCCCAATTCTAACAAAAATTTGAGTATGAACATTCGGAAAGAAAAAGACAACATGTATTGTTCTNATTATTAATTTCAGATTGTTTTATATATGTTCAAATATAGAGGGCTATATATACACGAGGGCTCTCAATAAATATTTAATTATCCCAAGAAAATAAAAATCTAATCTAGTGTAACTCTTTGCCATGCTTTAAGACATTTGATCTTGTTTGTATTGGTCATGTGTTTGCCATCTTCTTAAGTATTTATGATTTAATCCAAGAGTAACAAGAGATAGTCTAAACTAGAATTACCCAGAAATTTATGCTTAGGAATAGGTCACAAATTAGCTCAAATTCAAAAGCAGCTTAACAAAAAGTCAGTAGGAGTTGAAATTTAAAAACAACTTCCCTAATGTGAAAATTATATCCATAAATTCTGTTTTGTTTCTTGAAAGAATAATTATTATTGGACTTGGTATGCAAAAATTTTTCTCCTCCTATCTTCCTAGCCCTTCAACCAGATTGTATGAAACTGTTCATGTTTATGAAAAACAGTCCACTAGTTTAGACTAAGGTTGGACCATTTTGGAAGAACCATGAAAAATTTCATGTCATTGTGGAAATTGCTGTTTATTACATTACTTTTAAGTAGTATATTTACCTTAGATGACTGGTGGGGGTTAATATAAAAGACATCTTCATTAAATTCTTTTTTTTTTTTTTTTTCTTAATATATACTTTATTGAAAAATTGTCAATACAATAGTATTTTTACAATTTTTTATTATTATGTACAATATGATCTGTAGGAGAAAAAAAGCCCAGTGGCAAAACTCCATTGGCTTGAATTAAAAATTCTATATACATATGAGTAACAAAATACAATTATAACTGGCTATATCTTATAAAAGATCACGTGGCCACATACGCTTTAGACGTCGTGGAGGATTGGTTGGGATAGTAAAGGAAGAGAGGGCTGAGATGTAGGGATTAGGGTGACCATGGAGGCGGGAATGGAAGGATTGATAGCGCTTTTGGATGAGGAAAGAAACAAAAGGAATATCAAGGTCATGATGGATTGTTCGGTTGGAAACATAGTAGGGAGCATTGACTATTTTCCGGAGTATGACGGATTGTAGGGATTGTAGCCTTTTAATATGCGAGGATTTGGCACTCCCCCAGACTTCTATGCCATATGTCCATGTTGGTTGGAGTATTGCTGTATATAAAAGTCTTTTGTTTTGTAATGATAGTTTTGAGCATTTGTCTGTCAATCGTGAAAGTAATCGGTATCGTCTGTTAGTTTCTTGTCGTTTTGCTGTAATATGTGGGCCCCAGGTGAGTCTTTTGTCCAGTATTATTCCAAGGTAAGGGGCTTGGGATTTTTGAGGGATAATTTGGTTATTAAGGGTAACTGTTGGACAGGTTGAGTGACGAAGGGTGAAAGTTACTTGGCTTGATTTGGTAGGATTGACTTTAATCCTCCACTTTGTGAGCCATGGCTCCAAGAGACCTAGGTGCTCTTGGATGGAGAGGGAGGTGAGGTCAGGAATGGAATTGGATGATAGAATGGCTGTATCATCAGCAAAGGTGAAGAGGGTTGTGAGGGGATGTGTGGGCATGTCTGCTGTGTAGGCAAGGAAAAGGATGGGACTGAGTATTCCTCCCTGGGGGACACCAGCATCTTGAGGAAAGGCAGAGGACAAAGAGGTATTGAAGGATATTGAAAAGAAGCGATTGGAGAGGTAGGATTTTATAATGAGGTAGTAATTGGAGGGAAGGACTGTCTTGAGTTTAAAAAGTAGGCCCGGGTGCCAAACCCGGTCAAAGGCCTGGGCCACATCTAAGAAGACACCCGAACAATACTCCTTTCGCTCTAAGGATGCTGAGATGTGGTCAACAATTCGGTGGCATTGTTGTACAGTGGAGTGGTTGTTGCGGAAACCGAATTGGTGAGGAGGGAGGATTGGCTCTAGGATAGGATGGAGGCGAGTGAGTAGGAGCTTTTCTAGGACTTTTCCCATGACTGGGAGAAGAGAGATGGGACGGTAGGAAGTGGGAGAATGGAGAGGTTTGCCCTTTTTGTGTATCATCTTGATAGTAGCAAACTTCCAAAGGATGGGAAAGTAGGTTGTTCTGAGGACTGCATTATATATATAGGTTAGGAGTAGGATAGCTTTTCTGGGAAGGCGTTTAAGGATTTCGGATGTGATAAGGTCAAAACCAGGAGCTTTGCGAGAGGGGAGTTTCTGGATAGATTTTAGGACTTCCTTTGGGTGGAAAGCAGGAGGTGGAGGTGAAAGGGGGAGAGGGATGTCTAGTTGTTTACTGACAAAAGAACAGTGGAGAGAATCAAAAATGTTGTCATGGGGTTTGAATACGGATGAGAGGTACTCAGCAAATGTGTTGGCTATTTCTTCATCATTTTTTGCCCATGAACCGTTTTCACGACGAAGGGGATGTAGAGGATTAGGATAGGAGAGGATACGTTTTGTTGCTGTCCAAAGAGATTTGTCGTCTGTCGTCAATTTTTTAGTGTAATCAGCAAAGTTGTCATTACGGTACTTTCTGAGTTCGTCTTGTAGTTGTTTTGTTAGGTAGTTAAGTCGAGTTTTGTCAGAGGGGTATCTAGTTCGCTGCCATGTCCTTAAAGCTTTCCGTTTTTCTAGTCTTATATGTTGTATGTGAGTAGGTAGAGTGGTATTGCTTGGTTTTCTTCTCGAGTCTTGGGGGATTGTTGAAGTCCAGATAGCAGTTTGTATGTCAGTTGTCAACTTATTTACTGCACTGTCAATGTCTTGGTTTAATTTTAGAGGTGTATTAAGATTAAGGGAGGATTCAAGGTATGTGTGAAAGGAGTCCCAATCAACTGGACCTTGGATTAGGCGAGGAAGGCGTTCTGCTTGGTAAGGGTTGGTATCAGTGTTTAAGGAGAGGATTACAGGACTATGATCGGAGGAGAGATCTAGTAGGTTGGTGACGTGGGAGAGGATGTGGTTGAGGCCTGATGAGATGAAATAATCAAGCACATCAGGTTGTTTGGATCGGGATGTAGGCCAGTAGGTAGGTTTGCGGGGAGATAGGATTTTGTATCGTGATGAGTCAATAACTGCCCTGAAGACATTACCTCTTGTATTTGAGGTCCTGCAGCCAAACTGTGGATGTTTGGCATTAAAATCTCCTCCAGCGATGAAGCGAGGTCCTAGAGAGTGAAGGAAGGATTTTAGGAGTTCAGGAGAAATTGACTGGTTAGGAGGACAGTAGACTGAGGATACTGTGATGGGATATTGACATGGGGATTGGAGGGTGACTGTGGTGGACTGCAGACAGGCTATGGATGTAGGATTTGGTTCAGGATAGTGGTTGATAGAGGATTTTATTAGGATGGCAGTGCCCCCATGGGAAGTGCCGTCTGGGTGGTCAGTCCTGTATATCTTGTAATCAGCTAAGTGGAACGTATGTTTGCTTGTCAAGTGAGTTTCTGTCAGGAGAGCAATGTCTACGTTTTGTTCGTTCAGTACTAAGTTCAGTTCGTTTCTGTGTCTTAGAAGTCCATTTGTATTCCACAGGAGGATTTTTAGAGGATAATCTGGAATTAGGGAATTCATGGTTGGGGTTGAGGCAGGTTTGAAGTGATGGCACCAATGAGAAGTGTGAGAGGACTGATGAGGGACTGGAGCTGTAGCATGACTTGATTGAGTTGGTTGAGGGAGGTGGTAAGGGCTGTGATCAGATCTTGGGATGCAGGAATGGGTGGAGGGATGTAGGTAGGCATGGTTTGGCGGTGGGTGGATGTGGTTGGCTGGGGTTTGGTGGGTGGATGTCTAACAGCCGTGACATATGTGACGCTTGGGTTTGTTTTCCCTGGTGGCAGTGATGGAAATTCAGTTTCTATCGTAGATCCCTGAATTTTTCCAGCAGTGGTTGGTGCAGCATGGTGCTGTGGTAGATGAGTGTTGATGCGGGAAGGTCTGGTGGAGGACTGGACAATATCTGACTGACCAATGAGCCGCTGAGTCGTCCTGACTGAGCGCTGGCCACTCCTGCTTCTTGACCTAGTTTTGTTTATTAGTTCCTGGTACACTCTGCAGCCCCTGTAGTTGGCTGGGTGAGCCTCCTTGCAGTGTACGCAGGTAGCTGGCGTGTCCCTTGTCTTGTTGCATAGGCTTGTAGCGTGGGCTCCAGCACACTTGACGCATCTGGGATTTAAATTACAAAATTTTTGGGTGTGGGCATAACCTTGGCATCTTGTACATTGGGGTATTTCTTCTCTTTTATGAGGTTCTTCTATTTTCACTGCAGCATAAAGGAGTGTTTTTATTGAGAATATGTCCTTGTTATTTAAAGCAGGCTTTAAATTAACAAAGAACAGTGGTAGCGGTTTTTTTGTATTTTTCTGCAGAATGTTACAAGCATCGAGAACAGTGAATCCTAGCTGGTCAAGTCCCTCCTTAATGAGAGCGATCGGTGTGGAGGGGTGAAGATGACGAATCACCACAGTGTATGGTTTTTCCTCCTTAAATTGATAAGTATAATATTCTGTCTGGCTTGATTGTAGATGTCTCACTATTTCGCGGTATTTTTCTGGATTTATTGCTTGAATGGAGATGTGATCAGAGTGGGCGCGACATTTGAAAGACTCACTTCCTACCTTGCTAGAGAGTTCCTGACAGAATTTTATATAATTGTTTGTATTTTTTATGTTTATGGTGGGTGGCTTAGGTTGGGCGATGGTTAACTCTTGTTCCTCTTCTACTGTTTGTGTATCATTGTCTTGAGGGGCTATGAGGTTAAAGGGATTTGGATCAACAAAATCCGGCTGATAATTGACTGGAGGGGGGCGCCTGTAGGTGTTGTTTGATGATGTGTGTGACAGGTTATCTGTTGACATGGATGACTCATCAGCGACTTTTTTTTTCTCAGGGGAAGATGACGGTGATATTTCGTCATACGTCCTTTTTCCAGAGTCTTGAGTGTCGGGCTGGTGTTTTTTAGGAGACCCTCTTGAACCACGGGACCTCGTCATTTTAATTTTTTTTTTTATTTTTTATTATTATTTATTTTTTTTAAATAATAAACCATCGAGCGTATGTAACAGTAGCGAAATAGCTCTGTTGTATTACGCGGCGGTATACGCTCAGCTGAGAGGAAGAGAGCTGCCTCAAGCAGTGACAGAGAGAGAATGACAGCTGTCACAGATAAGGGAGTCAGCTGTTATACGGCGGGCAACCGGCCGGCCGGCCGAAACTTGTTGCCTTCTCACCAGATTAGGACAGTTCCGAGTCCTATTTCACTTATAAAACAAGTATAAATGTACTCACTATTTGCGCGAGTTTTAGTTCCTCGGTTCGAAAAGACGCACTCGAGGTCTAGGTGAGCACTTCTGCACTTTTTCACTTTCACGTAAGGTTTATAACTGTTATTATAGGTTTTAAAAAGGACGAGACATAGAGACGTGTTGTCACGATGGCTGCCGGCGCCAGCTCATTAAATTCTTAAAGTGCAAATGTATCTATAGTTGACATTTGGTAGTAAAAAATTTTAATAGCCAGGACTTTCTTTTTAAATTTTCACTACAAATCTTAAAATACCAAAATTGAACCATATCTTAAGTGTGGGTTTACATTTTTTTGTAGCATAAAAAAGATAATCTTTATACTTCTTATGTGTTATATTTGGCTCATTGATTCAATTTCATTTGAATTTTTATATTTTTATGTATTTAGTTTTAAGATTATGAAGAAAAAAAAAATAAAAGCTTCTGAAAGTAATTTTCTCAAATTTTATCATTTATCAGATCATGTGTTTACCCAACTTTAAACCTTTTTATTAAAATATATGAGAATAAATTTTCTTTCTAACTATTTGCTGCTTTTTTCAATAAATTACTGTAGTTCATTATATATGATTTTAAGTAAATAGGATAGTAAATAGCTATAATTTTTTATTGTTGGAATTCAATCAATTAATGTTGAAGATCTCACCCTATCTTTTAAGACATCTAGAATGAAGTTATTAACCGAGTTGCCTGTGATTTATTTTGAATGAAAATAAGCCAAATATATTTTATTACTTACCAATCTATTTTTCCAGCTTTAGTTGTAATTAAATATATGCAAGTAATATGAACTAGTATTAAGAACTTGTATAGCATTATGTGAAAATTAAGCTCCTTTTATTGCTTGTAAAGGACTTATTCGAGATTAACTATGCATTATTTGATTTTCAAATTTTTAGTTGTTAGATTTGCCTGGTATTATAGAAGGAGCAAAAGATGGAAAAGGTAGAGGTCGCCAGGTGATTGCTGTGGCGAGAACATGCTCCCTCATATTCATAGTACTTGATGTTCTGAAACCGCTCCAGCACAAGAAACTCATTGAACATGAACTTGAAGGATTTGGACTTCGACTTAATAAGGATCCACCAAATATTGTCTTCAGGAAAAAGGATAAAGGTGGAGTCAACTTACAGACAATGGTAACTTATTACTTCACTTATTTCTCTAAATTTTATAGATAACAAATTGAATTTTGAAGTTTGATTATTAATTTCAGATTGTTTTATATATGTTCAAATATAGAGGGCTATATATACACGAGGGCTCTCAATAAATATTTAATTATCCCAAGAAAATAAAAATCTAATCTAGTGTAACTCTTTTGAATTGTTCTGCCACTAATGTTCATCCTGCCACTCTGTTTTGGAGCCATTGCTGGCCCCATAGTTAAATTCTTAAATATTTTTTAACATGTATCATTTATAGAATTTCATTTGAAACTTTTTAAAAATCTCGCTATGGAAGAGAGCTAATAATTAAAATGAAATTAATAATTAATTTTTGAAAGTACAGGTGGTGAATTTTTCATCATTAAAAATCGTTTTGTGTATCACATATTTTCTTTCACCACAAATTTGAGTGGGAACCTACTTTTTATCAAATATTGTTCCCAAAATGCATAGTATAAGTAGGATAATTTGATTTGGAGTTCCATGATAAAGTAATCAAAATTAGGCCAAAAACTTTTTTATGAATTGTTATTGTCTGCTTCTTTAGCATTACAATTACTCAAATTATTTCTGCTCAATAATGCTAGTTTTATGTAATTGTATCTGAACTAATTAAAAGTATAAATTTACTGAAGAAGAGTCCTTTGGGCTGGGTATAAAGGAATCGTTTATGTTTATTGAGTTAAATTAGAGATGAGATACTTGTAGACCAATTTAGAGACTGGGTGGGAATGCACAGTATAAATCATAAATTAAGCACAGCATAAATCACAGGTTCAATAAATCATAATCATAATAAAAATGCATGGATGCTAGAACCAGCACACAACAAACTGTGGAGTATAAAAAACATCACAAAAGAATGGAACACCTCCATCCGTGGGAATAGAAGAGAAGAGGTAATACTGACCCGTATGCGGATAGGTCACACGAACCTTACTCATATACACCTAATTAACAAAGATCTGCCGCCTAAGTGTAATACCTGCCAAGTTCACCTAACAATCCAGCACATCATAGAGGTTTGCCCAGTTTATCAGAATTACTTCACTAGGGAAGGCATTGGAAGAAATATGGCGGAGTGCCTTGGGAACAACCCCTCTACAGTGGATGGGCTGTTAAACTTTCTTAAAAAAGCAGGTATAGCCTGGAAAATCTAAATTAAAGAATGAGATATTATTTATTATTTTAGTTAATAATAATTTATTTATTATAATTTATTAAATATATAATAATAATATTTAAATAAAAAAAATAAAATCCATTAATTTAGGTTGTTATAGTGGTCGAAATAATCCTGATTCCTGTCTTTTACTAACTAATTTATAGTAAACATAATAAAGGGTATTTATAGGGCATAATAACCTAGAAGTTGATTGCCCTTCAATGATCTACTACTACTACTCTCCACAGGTTCAATAGAACTAGAACAAAATGAAAGAAATGTCTGATAATAGTCATAATATAAAATCAATAGCTCCTTTCAAACCATGAAAGGTACTTATCTGTTTAGTTAACTGCAATACCAATTGCCACTTTCTCGTTCCTCAACCATGAAATCCCATACCAGCAAATTCCTCACAGTTCTCCTATGGAATACCAACGGAGTACATACTCATGAAAATAAATTGACACTACTTCCAATAATAGAAATGTTGACGTGGCACTTATAACAGAAACACGACTTGCCTCACGAAAATACACCAATATACCAGGGTACAGAACTTATAGGACCGACCACCCAGACGGGAAAGCCCATGGTGTGACAGCCATTCTGATTCGCAGCTCCCTTTCCCATCACCTGATTCCCTTTGATCCTTCAGACTATCTCTAATCTACCACTGAGTCACTCTCAACCTTCACCTTTCCTATCACCCTTTGCGGCAGTATACTGTCCCCCAAACAAACCTATAACTTCTGCTCAGCTCAGTCAATTTTTTGATTCACTGACTGGGCTCCCATTTCCTCGTTGGCGGTGACTACAATGCAAAACATCTACAATTAGGCACCAAGACGACTAACCCTGTGGTCGTACCCTGAAAAATTCCCTTTTTTTCAGGCTTCTCACAACCCTTTCTCCGAATACCCCCACTTACTGGTCTAAAGATAACAATCGAGTACCAGATCTCATTGAATTTTTTGTCTGCAAAAGCCTAAATCCCCTCCACAATCCTTTACCAGAACACTAATGACCTTTCTTCTAATCACAGTCCCGTACTCCTCACCATGTCTTTTCAACCCATCCCAAAACCGACTCCTCCGTCACTGGTGAATGGCCAAGTTGATTGGGATAGGTTTAAATCCCTCTTTGAAGATGCTATAGACCTCATAGTTTCCTTAAAATCCCCGCAAGACCTTGAGGATGCTGTACAATCCTTCACCTCTGCTATTCAACAGTCTTGCATGGTAGCATCCAAATCTACCTCCAGAAAACCTCTATATCCCAATCCTTTAAACTCCAAACCTCCTCCCATCCATATACAGACTCTTATACTATCCAAAAGACGGAGAATCAGAACCGCATAGCAGAGATCACGACACCCATCCGACCTCCAAGCATATAACAAACTGAGCCGTTTAGTGACATGGGAACTCAGATCTTATCACAATAAAGAATTCAACAATTATTTCTCCTTACTCACAATGGAAGACAAATCCCTCTGGACTGCCACCAGAAAAATCCTCAAATACCACTTCCCCCCTCTCCTCTCCACCGCGATGATATCACCTGGGCAGCGTCTGATGCCATCATATCAGCTATGTCATTTCTTAAGTCCATCTGCAGTACTGATAGATAAGTATCCGGGTCTTTGGCCCTCACCTTAAGGAAACTTTCATCCTCACCCTGACCCAGAAAACTATTCTAAGAACAAGGAGGTAGAAGAATTCCTTGATTCCTCTCTTCCTATATCTCCACCTCCTACAGCTGTTACCCCCTCTGAGGTAAAATATACCCTTTCCCGCTTGTCTAAACACAAGTCTCCCAGGCATGGTCTTATTACAGCCAAAATCCTAAACCACTTAACCAAAAAGGCTGTATATTTCCTCTCTTACCTCTACAAATCCATTCTCCGAACCACACACTTTCCTCTCCTGTGGAAGTTATCTACTGTAAACCTCTTCCCAAAGCCTGGTAAACCCCCAAGCAATCCTTCTTCCTATCGCCCAATAAGCTTGCTTCCCCTTTTTTCAAAGGTCTTTGAGAAGATTCTTCTTAAAAGACTAATACCAATCCTAGACGCTCACCATATACTTCCAAAACACCAGTTTGTTTCCGAGCCAAACTCTGCACGGTCCAACAGGTGTTTCATGTTGTAGCTTGCATATCTTCCTCTTTCGAGAACAAGCAGCACTGCGTTGGTGCCTTCCTCGATGAGTCGCAAGCATTTGACAGGGTCTGGCATTGCGGACTACTGTTCAAATTAATATCCATCCTCCTTTACGTTACTTTCGCTCCTACCTAACTGATTGATTCTTCAGGGTCTGAAAAGGATTAGATTACTCCAACTATTATCAAGTGGAGGTGGGAGTTCCACAAGGTAGTGTGCTCGGGTCCATCCTTTACATCCTGTACACTGCTGATATCCCGTCACATCCTAACACACTCCTAGCAACCTTTGCAGATGACCAAGCAATTCTTTCTTCCGATGCTGACTCACTTACTGCCAGAAAAAATCTCCAACGGCATCTGATGGACATACAGCATTGGTGCCAGCAAGGGCGCATTAAGGTCAACAAAGGCAAATGCTGTCATGTTATGTTCACACTAAGGAGTGTGAAGAAACAACATGGCAGAATTTACTTTAATGACATCCCTATCCAATCTTTCGATTGGGTCAGCTACCTAAGCTTTCATCTTGACTCCCGTCTAACATGGAACACACTACAAGGAACTAAATAGGAGATTTGGACAACTTTACGAGCTACTAAGCCGCAATTCAACCTTAACTATGATCAACCAACTTACCATTTATAAGACGTTACTGAGACCTATCTGGACGTATGGAGTTGAACTGTGGGGAACTGCTAAACCATCCAACATACAAAGAATCCAGTCCTTCCAATCCAAAATCCTCCGAATCATAGTTGATGCACCCTATTAAGTCAAAAATTCCTTAATCCACAATGACCTTAAAATCCCTTAAGTTAAAGACATTATTACAACCCGTTTAAATAAATTCCACTCTGACCTTTCTATTCATCCCAATCCTTTAGCCCAAACTCAATCCAGTATTAACCATCCTGACAATCCACCAAGTCGCCTGAATAGGAAATAGCCCCATGACCTTCTCATTGCAAACACTTCATAAAAATAATATGGAAAAAAAATTATTTATATATATA
>KZ807310.1:185138-225900 GCA_000696205.2 Oncopeltus fasciatus | reverse complement strand
AAAAAAAAAAAAAAAAAAAAAAAAAAAAAAAAAAAAAAAAAAAAAAAAAAAAAAAAAAAAAAAAAAAAAAAAAAAAAAAAAAAAAAAAGAGCAATGCCAATTCACATTACAAAAATTAATAGATATTTAATTAACATGAATATTTGAAGACTACAGATAAACAAACTCTTTGAAGACTACATTTAAACAAACTTTATAAACAAATATGGATTAGACATGATAATATTAAAAGTAACAAAAAAGTCTGATTGCAATGGAAGATGTTCTATCTCTAATTTATGAAACTTCTAAATATCCTTCTTCCTAGGATTTCTTTTTTTTCTGCTTGAGCATTATATGTTATATTTCCCAGGAGTCCTGAACCCCAAATCATTCTGGTAAATTAAATTTTGTTACTGACAACACTTTTGTGTAGACTCCCACTTCCAATATTAATAGAAGTATTCCCTAAGTACACACCATGAATAAGTTGGTATGATCTAGATAATTTGTTCATTTTGTTTACAATTTCAAGTTGGATTGTCAGCACAACTGCGTACATACCAATATAACATGTAGCATCCAGTTTTTTTTTGTATCAACTATATAACATCTTCCTCAGAGATTGATCTACTGCCATCTCTCACTATATATGGTACATTTCAATACACAAGTCAGTCACTCAAGAATGCTTTAGCTATGTGATTTCCTCATCATTGTAGTTAATGAATATTTGTATATGAATTTTCCAAACCATTGTGTTATTTTTTAAACAAAATTACCCCTCCTGCAGCAAAATGTTTTCTTTGTGCACACTTGACATTTCAGGTAATCCCTTACTCTTGTTCCGATTTCGGCCAATAATAAACTGAGTCTGTCTTTTTACATTTATGAATGACATGCCAAATTCCATTAGGAAAAACTGAAACCGTGGCCTGTAGTGCATTGACACATACAGAAATGTGAACTAATATTATCACAATCGGAAAATCAGTTTTGAGATAAATGGTTATTTCTATACAGAGGTTCGAATTATACCTTATTTTTAAATTATAAAAATCGTAAATAATATAAAAACCAGTACTACTGCAATGTATAGCTGTTTTTATACTTTAATCCTTATACAAACCTTATTGTGCATTGTTCAGGGTAAGAACTTGTATAAATTTTGCCCATTTTTTTTTTTTTTTCCAATGTATATGAATACTTTGTCTGTATGGCAATTCTTAAAATTAGTGCTATTATAAGGAAAAATATCTAAGATTTGTTTCATGAAACATTTTTAACGTCTAATGTTTATTGTATTTTCTAAGCTTATCCTCTTTTTTTATTTTTGAAGTTTTAAATAATGATAAAATTTATTCTATTGAATAATATAATTATTATCAAATCTTTTCTTTTTCTACATAGTGCACTTGTTTGGGGTTCATCTGTGAAACATCAACCACAAAAAGTAGGAAAGGACCATTTCCTGAATGATGAAGATGTTGTACAGATTGTTAAGAAAGTTTAAGAATAACTCTTGTAAGTATATAGCTTTGTGTGATTCATATCTTTAGAGAAAAAAAAAAAAGTGTCATTTTATACTTTTTGTATAAATCTAAATTCCCATCAGGCTACAATGCGAATGCATATATTTTTCCATTTTTCATTTCTTGCAGTATATATTCATGTTAATTTTAAATGAAGAATGTTATCAAGATCAATTATGCCAAAATGTTTGTTTATAATTACATGCAAATATATGAGAGGAAAATAGTTTTATGTTACGCTTTCTTTTAAATATAAATCGGAAGTATGCATCCATTCTTTACTAGTTTTCTTCAGGGGAAAGATTTAGTTTATTCAGGCTTAGTAATTTTTCCACTAATTTGGCATTGTATTATGTTTGAAATAGAGTGAATTAAACACTTTACTTAACTTTTTTCATTGTGGAGTTAAAAGAAAAGAACAATAATATAAAAAATTTGTATGCGCTTACTAACAAAATTAATTAATTCACCTAAGGTTTAAAAAAAGCCCAATCAACTTATGTAATCTTTGAGTATAAAAAAAAAATGGTCATCTTTATTTTAGTCAATAGCTAGGAATTATGAATCTATTTTGTTCATGCTGAAAAACAGGCCAAGGAAACCTACATTGTTAGATTAATGAAAATTAAAAATAATAAACTGGAATTTTTTTCCCTTGCAATAAATTTTAAATTTTGTCTGTACTTTTCACTCATGAAATATGAGTTCATGTTAGTCCATTTTTTTTTTTACCTTCTTTTAGTGCAGGTTAGGACTTTCTTTTTCTACTTTAATTTTTATTGACTTTACTGAATAATTATTTCTTAAAAATTATATAATGAAATATAGTTTTATTTTTGAATTTTATTAATTTTCATTTGGTAAAAATTTTAATTGGCTTTCCTTGTAGAAAAAATAATTTCTTTTAAAGAGTGTGGGGTTGTTTGCTAAAAGTACAAAGGGAACAAAACAGATTGTTAACTGCTAGGCAAACTGGAAAAAATAAATTGCAGAACAAGTAAGAACAAGAATATGAAAATCCACTTACCAAAATGTACGGCATTTCTCGGATCCTTGGCCATTTCTTTGGTCTTAAAAAACAGCATTCAGAGCTCTTTCCTCTGTAAGGGAATGAATCTCGTCTATTTCGAGATCTCTACTTTACCACTTTGTGAAAATCTGCAAATCCTGTACTTTCTTGAATTGCCATAAATCATTCATTCGAGTAGCAAAATTTGACAAGTGATGTCAAAAAAATTTCAATCGTTTAAACCATCATAGAAAAAATAAACTTAAAAATAAGAAAGTAACATGTAACTTAAATGTAAGGGGACGGTAGCAAAAGACTGACCGTTCACTATGGAGACAGTAGCTAGATTAGGTCACTTTATCGTGAGGGGTGAAATGGCATTAAGAGAGTTTTAAAAAACGGCTCACAAGTGAATTATGGAAGTGCATTGCCATGTGTTCTGGTGGAATCACTAACAAACTCAATGTGCTTATAAGCATAGATAGCACTGAATAATTGCTTTAATAAAAAGCTCCCATTGGATATTTAAATTTATTTTTTTATATTTGAAGCATAAAGAGTTATGTTTTTTTGCCTATAAACAAAATTGTTGCTATTTTTCTTAATAATGATTATTTTTAGTGTTGCTTTTAAAATTTTTTTTTAAATTACTTAATTTACTTAATTACTTTAATTATTATTTCAAAATTTACTTCTATGTTACTAAGATAGGTATTAATTTTTAATATTTAGTTGTTTTAGAGTATATTTTGAATTTCGGTCTTTCCCATTTTGTTTAATTTAAATTTAAAAAAATTAATGCTGTTCAAAGTGGTTCTTATTTCTAATCATTTCACCATAAATAAATTATTTATTATTATTAAGAAAACTGTCTTACGAAAAAAAAAGAGAGAATAGTAAGTAATGTAAATTAATAAATTGAAGATGTAACCATAAATTAAATACTGATAACAACTAACTCTATAAACCTCTATTTTTAAAGTCAAATTTAAAATTAATTGATTTTATTGCCACTTGAGACAGAGTAAAATATTTTTAGGTGTATTAAGAATTTTAGTAAAATAATTTAAATAGCTTTTTTTGTGTCCAAATGTTTTAATTTTTCTTTTATATTTGTTTTCTGTGATTTTTATAGAAACCATGTATGGAAGATACGACACAAGCTCATTAGAGGCCTGCAACAGTGATTCTTACCTTGACCCTCATGTTGAAACTCCATTTAATAAGTATTTTCCTTCAACATATGATATTAAAAAAATGATTATATTAAAAGTAATAAATACAAAAATTGAACAATTTGTCTTTGAAATTTCACATTAATAAATTGTTTTATTTATTATTTAATATTTTATAACTCTTCAGCAAAATTAAGTATTTTTTTTTGCTTTATATGATCCTGTTTTTTATCTGTCTTCAAAACCCAATATTAACAGGATTTGGTCTATAGATATAAATTTATTTTATTTCAAAGTATAGGTATCTTAGGAGACCAAACCTCATTAATTCCCTTATAATTTTTTATATATATCTGTGTGCAACTTAAGATTCAATAAAATAAAATCTGCACAAACTGAACTCTGCTACTGATATCTAATTCAGGGTTTTTCTTAAACATTTTTAAGAAATTCAAATTTCCCATGTACAAGGGTAAGTTGTGTTTCTCATGCAATCACTCTATAAGTTGTTTTTGTCAGTGAAGTTGCAAGTTTTACCATCCTTATAATTTTTAATTCATTATTAAAATTATATGTATTTGATAAAATATAAGGGTATTATAAATGAAAAATCGAAAAGAAAGAAAAGTTAGTTTGAAAACTCAAATCATGATAATGATAACTGTTTTCTTTTATAAATATTTTAAAAATATATCTAAAAGAATTTTTGACAGGCTGAACTTGGCTGCTTGGTAGAAATCCTTTGTAATTGATATGTGATGGGCATGTTAAAGGGAGGCAATATATTCATATTGTCATATTCATATTCATTTGTCCAGGTAGAAATCTGACAAGATATTTCTAAATTCTTTTTTGTTAGAAGTTATCAAGGTAAGCAGATAATGCCTACTTAGAATGATTATGAGGCATTTATATTATGGAAGAGAGGACTCCACTTGTTTTTTTTAAATTAACCAATTGTCATTTTTTTCTTTAAGCCAAAATATATAATCATATCATATTCAGATCTTTATTGTCATTTTCTTTAGTGATAAATATACTATTGGATTGATAGTGGAGGTACAATATTTGTTTATTTTATTTATTTTTTTGCTTGTTCTAATTGATAAGAAACATAGCCGATAGATTACAAGTTTTGTTATAAATTAATATGTCATATTATTATTATTTTTTGAATTCAGAATACTTAGCTATGAAAATTGTTTATTTTTGTAAAGTTTATTATTTTACAATTGTACAAATTAAAAAAAGAATTGTTAATACAAATATATTTGTTTCTTTTTTAAATGTAAATAAACTTTTTCAGAAGAGTATTTATTATTTGTTTCAATTCTTTCATTAAACAAACTTGTTATTGAGGATTGCTATTGCTATTGAGGACTGCTATTGAGGATTGAGGACTGCTCTTGAGAACTGCTATTGAGGATTGCTATTGAGGGACTGCTATTGCTATTGCTATTGAGGACTGCTATTGCTATTGAGTTATTGAGGACTGCTATTGATATTGCTATTGAGGACTGCTATTGCTATAGAGGATTGCTATTGAAGACTGCTATTGCTATTGATATTGAGGACTGCTATTGCTATTAATATTGAGGACTGCTATTATGGGCTTAGCCTATTAAACAAGCAGTTGGTAGAATAAACCACAGAGAATCTCCATGAAGGTATATCTCAGTTATACCAAGGCTGTAGATATGCCCTTTCTGCTTAGAGAGGTAGAAAGTATGTATTGGTTTATAAAATTTAGTTTCAGGATTGCTTTATAATGGAATTAGAATTTGTTATTACTTGATGGCTTCTGATGGTATTTTTTTATTTTATGTATTACTTTGCTTATTTAAGGTTATCTTTTTCTGTTTTGTTTTTATTTTTAATTAAACCTAGATGACACAAGGTCTCACAAGGTGATATAATCTTGTTTTTAATACAAAATTAAATGATCTTGGGCTATTATCATAAATTCTTAATTAGCCGTCAAATAATGCAGTATATAAACATACACTAATACTAGTCTTATACATTTTATATCATACCATAATATTTTCAAAATAAAAAAGGAGAAAAATAAACAAAAAAAAATTAATTATTTATATTTTGCTCAAGTTTATTAAAAAGTACTTTCAATTAAATATGAAGTATGTCATTACATTTGTACTCCAGTAATCTATTATTCTATATAAACAATTATATTTACAAAAGTATTTATTCATTACAATTACACTGTCACTTAATATAGTAATTATATATACACATATGTACAGAAGCACAGAAGAAAAGCTAATACAATTTGGTAACATGGAATATAAATGTTGTTTATTATTTTATTTTTTTTAAAGCTGGATAAAACTGCTATTATATTTAAAAGCTTGACAATTGCATCCAACTTAGACAATAGATTAGTTGTACTTGAGTTTTGTTACTGGCATTATTATTTGTTAAAATTTCAAATTAATTTTTAAAATGATTAGTTCAAATTGTAGACGATTCACTATAAATCTTATCAGCTAGTGTATTAAAAAAAAATAAAAATTGCATAGATTATTTTTTTCCTCATGTAATTTTATAAATATAAATAAAAATATCTTCCTTGTCTTGAAATTTCAATACTTAGTAAATTATAGAAGTCCACAGCCAACGTAAACACATTCAATAAAAACTTTTTGCTGCTTGTGTTCATACGGTCCATTGTCATTAAAGAAATGATGCTGTCTTTGATATTTGCCTAAGGTGAAGGTTATGGTTTTTGGATTATAAATGGCAATGTTTTTGACTAGTATGATGCACAGACCATTTTTTTTTTCACATAATGTAAATGTAAGTTTTTTTATCAAAACTTATTTTAGGGATCTTGAAGCTCAAGAACATTTTAACCTGATGAAATACCCTATCAAAGGAAAGGAATATTTGATTGAATATTTGGCAACTGACAATTGATTTGACTTATTTGATTTAAACAAATTGATTTATTGTTTTCAAACAATCAAATTAATATTTTTAAAATTTAGTCATAATTAATGATTCTATTAAAATAGAATTTAAACATCTATAAGAAATTTTTACTCCCTTGAGTTCAAATCATTTAGAAATTCAGGTCTCTAAATTAATGTCTTTCATATCATTTTTTTTTTCAATAATCAGGCCTGAAGTTTACAATTTTTGCATTTGTTTCAAATTTTATATGCTCTTGCTCTTTCCTAATGGTACCATCAACTCCTTACTGTTCTGTGATAAATTACCTTGATACCATTAACTCCTTTTTGTCCCACTAAACAATGTTTATGTTTATATATATATATATATATTTGAAAACTCACTCATGACACTCTAATTTCTACTCATACTTCCTTATATGAGTCCTGTAGAGGGAAGATTCGCAGAACCATACGGAACCTTTGGATTTTTCATGTCTCTATGTTACTATTAAGCAATATGGATAAGAATTTCCATTAAAGTATTTATTTTAATCTTAAGTCTCCTATCCCGATCCTAAAACAGCTTCTAAAAACCTACAAGATCACTTCGANATATATATATATATATATATATATATATATATATATATATATATATATATATATATTTGTACAATGAGGAAATTCCCCTGGAGGAGTACTAAGAATAACAGATGCTATTTCAAAAGTCTGCTATGCCTTAATGATATTTTAAACTGTTGTGTTCTGTTGTGCTGAACCTGAGCCATTGGAGAAATACAGAGGTATCAGATGGGATGAGGTTGTTCAAGGGATTGCAATCTATTAAAAAATGGGAATTGAGAAAATTGTTACTTAAAGTCAATTAAACAGATTAGTGTATTTTGTACAATAAATCATTCAACCTTGTACAGGTACATGAACTGTACATTCATCATCAGAAGCAGCTACAAGGCAAATAAAACAAAAGAGTGAAACTATATACAGTCACTGGTTAATTTTAATTATGCTTTAGTTATAATTAAATAAAATTGTCAAGTTCCATTATGAAAGTTCCTTTTCTCTAATAAAATTTTGTTTTCTTTAATTTATTTAGTTTTATTAATCATAGGTGTAGCATCTATAATCATAATTTTTATAATCCATCAGATGTAAGGTTTGGTTATAAATGTGAATATTATTTGTTTTGTTGACCACAACAGCTGCCTGATTCACAGAAGAAGGAATTTGTTGACTTAGGTTATATCAAACTATTGCTTTGACTAGAATTGGTAGATTATTCTAATTTTTTATTTTTCTACTTGCTGCATTATCATTTTATAATTTTTTTAAATCATCACAATCATAATTGTGTCGAATGAAAATGAACTGTAACTTGATAGGATATTCAAATTTAATACATTTCTAACATCAAGGAGTTACTCTATGACAAAACAAATTTTATCATAAAATATTTGATAGTTCATTAGGGGGTAAATCAAGGTTGGTAAATCACCATAATTAATTAAATCTATTTTTTGTGGATAGGCAAATTATAAAAAGTCACAATAGAAGACTAAAAAAGAAAAGAGAAGAAAAATAATTTTCAGTTCAAATGGAGAGTTTTTTTTACTATAGAGATTATTGGTATGATGTTTTTTGTTGGGGTTCTGTCAATGTACCATATCCGAACCCAAACAAAAAATATCCACTTAAAAATAATTATAGTTTGTCCCAACCTAAATTAACAAGTTCTTTCCTCTTTTCCTAAAAAAAAAATCCTTTTTGAAGTTAACTAAAACAAATTTTGAAGTAATAAACACATTTTAAAAGAAATGAAAAAATCAAAGAAACAATTGCTGTTTCTAAAATAAAAATTTCTATAGGCTTAGCTATTATCCATAAATTTTAAATAAATTAAAGTTAATACTGTCATATTTAAATGAAAAAACTTAAAAATATGTATCTAGGCTAAATTAAATTTTATAAAAATGAAAGATAAGTACAAAGTATAGTTTTAAGAAAATAGTAAAATAAAGAAAGAAATACATACTTCCTAAACTCCTTTGTGTACCATATTTTATTAAAAATATATTTCTCATAATGGAAAGGGTAAGGTTTAATCAACATAAATTGTAACTTGTAATAAATGTAACTGATATACATAAATAAGATTAGGTGACCTATTTGATCTTACAAGCCAGAGAGAGTAAAGTGTGTAAATGATGAGATCACTGGTTCAGGAATTTTTAGGAGGGAAGAATTTGCGAATCACTCTATCTTCATAATTACTTTCTTAATCTACCTTAAAAAGTGCTTACTGTAAAAATGTTGTAGAACTTTAATGCTAGAAAATTTCATATCCAATAAATTTTTTTATTAAAATTAGTTATAATTTACTATGTAATATTAGTTATAAGAAAGATATTACATTTATAAATTTGGTTTTCCTCTATAACCCAACTTCTCCTCTTCTGATTTCAGCCTAAAATCTCCTAAATCCCTCTTCCAATTTCTGTCATTAATGAACTCATCCAACAGTTTGGCAAAAGAAAGTTAAATACTAAGTTCTAGTTTCTTTATTATAACAATTGTCAACGATGAAGTCCATATTATTCACTCAATCTGCATTTTAGATGCAAAAAAATTAATCCAAAATTGTATATATAAAATTTTGAATGGACTAAATGTTAAGCATGATTCAGAACAGGATTATTCTGTAAGATTGTTTTTAATTCACGTCATGGGACCAATTTGAATAGCTTGGTTTTCTTATAAGAAATTTGCTGAAAATATGAATTAAAAATTTTAAATTTAATCTATGCTAAAATAACAAAAAACCAATTATATGAAAAGGTTTGAGTGCAATGTATATTTAAATCAGTGATGTACTGAATCTGGAGAGAGATAACAATTTTTGAAACACAAGTCTTGATAATATCAGGTTATATATTTAATATGTTTCAAAAGAAAGTATTTACTGAAAACAGTTTTTTAAAATTATTTTTAATCAAAGAAATTTAAAACAGGATTATTATCTTCACTTTTTCTTTTATGTTTTAGAGGAACAAAATATTGAAAGGGATAATAATCAAATGGGGCAATATAAAGAATGTTGTAAGACTGAGGATGAATTTCTATAATTTCATCCAATTTATCCCTTAAGCATTTTCTGGAAAAAAACATTTAAAGATGAAAGTCAAGTTGGCAATACCATTTAAAGTTTCCTTGAATTCAAGCCACCTAATTTAAAAGACCCCGACCAGAAGATGGAAGAATGTCAATGTAAATGAACATTAACCTGTTTGTCTATGAAATATTGAAAGAAACGTGTCTGTGATTTATTGATCTATTTTATATTATTTTGTTTAAGAATTTTATTTCAATCAATAAAGGAATACATTTTTTTTTCAATTTTAAATAGTTTTGGATCAAATTAATACTAAATTGCTTGAGCAACTTTAACTTTTTTAACTGTTTTTATTTTTTTCAAATCCAATTATGTTTAGAATAATAAAAGGTCCAGAACACTTTTTATTTATTTATTTTTAACATCCTATGTTTAAGAATCTAATTCCTGACAAGTGTTTAACTTTAAAATTGGTCAACACTTGTGTGTCAATGAATTAATTTAGTATTAATTATAGATTATTGTTTAGCTTTAGATTATTTATTCACTGATCAAGAAGCTCTAATTGAAAGAAATTAATGCTTTTAATAATGTAATTAGTTTTTTATGTTAATAAAAACTTATTGACTGCCTAAAACTGTTTTTGTCTCATAGCTGCTTTTGATAATGACCTTTTATTGCTAGCTCATAAACTGGCTGCAGAAAAGGGATATTAAAAATGTATTTTGATTTATTCTCTGAGAGGAAGATACAAGTAATACAAAAACTTTTATAGGAATATATGCTTAACATGATATATCATAGTATTCTTCCTGAACAAAAAATGGCTTAGCAATAAATGGGTAATGTCACATGTTGTGGGACACAAGTGCTCAAAATATTAGTATATCAATATAATAAATATTTTCAAACATTGGTGATCTTGAAAAGATCAAGGTGTAGTCTTACCTTGTCCAAATACTTTCATGATATTCTCCAACCTGCCTGTAAAATTTGAGATATGCTCCGTTATAATTTCAATTTTGATGATTAACTTGATATGGACTCCTTTCAGTTTTTTCTGAAAACTTAATGAGGAACACAGAATCCTCATTATACAAAATATAGCTGCATGATAATATATATATTCTTTAAATCAAGAATTAAATATTTTGAATTCACACACATTATTTAAGGTTTATAATAAATGGATAATAAAAAAAGAAGTGTCTCTGACACCCACACTTGGAGTTGAAATCTTAAATAAGATCCTTCATTTTGAAAGGGCTCACCAATAAAAAATAAAGTAGGTGTATGAAGACATTTGTGAGAAAACCTTTTTCAATATTAAAAAAAAAAAAAAGTAAGGAAACAAACTTGCTCTTTCCATAAATGTATATATTTTTAGTTAGAGGAGTTAGTGTAAAATGTATGACCACTAACTTGGCATTTTTCTTGACTGGCAGGGGAGAAAGAATGGGGGAAGCACCCACTGAATTTAATTTTTATATTTTAAAAATAAGAAGGCCCACACGACACTCTAAATTACATTCTTAACTTCCTTTATATGAGTATTTTGATAAATGTCAGAATAAAAAAGTTATACAAATTTTATGCAAAGAATAATTACAAGGTTGGATTGGTAGGAGATTTGGTCATGGAATTTGAAGAAATAGAATGAAATTTTACAATTATAAAGTTATACAATTATATTTTGCATTGTAGATTTTTTTAATAGTTCTAATAATAATGGACATTAAGATTTTAAATTTTGATTTTCCTTTAAATCTCTTCTCTTCAAGAATGATATGAACCATTAATTAACAAACTCATTTATAGGTTGGTAAAGAATAGCAAGTGCAGGAATAAAGCTATTTTTAATAATAATATAATAATCTGGGATGCAGTGGCTAAACTGCTTTAAGTTTCATATTTTCATTATACTCAAAATAAAGTATAATTGAATTAGAACAAAATATTCTCATTGGGGATGAGACTGCTACTGAGAGGACAGGAAATGTCTGCCTTTTGATTTGACAGAAAAATGATTAACTTACCAATAAAAATGAAGTAAATATGGATATATTCTAATTAATATAAAATACATTTTAGTGAATATTGTTTTTATGTCTAGTAGTTAGAATCACAGAAAATATAAAAAAAAATTCAGAAATTCAGATACAAGAAAAATGTCAATAATTGCATTTCTTTGGAATTTGTCAAAGTAATTCCATAATAGCTTATTTTTTTACCATTTAATAATCTAGTTTGTTATGTATTGTTTGGTAATATGCAACATACAAATAACTTGAAAGTGAAATTATTAAAACAAAATGAATTTGAAAATCATCGACAAGGTACAATAAAATAATGAGAAAAAAATATAGATTTAAGCATTGTCGTCAAAAGGGATAAATCTTGAGGTTGAGAAATGAATGACTTGCTGTTGACACTATATTAAAAATTTTAATTCTTGATTTGACTCCCAAAGAGGTAGTGGTTCAAGCTTATGTGAAATGATTAGGGCAAATTGTAAGAAAAGACAGAACCTGGGTTCACCAAATTTGGTTGAACTGCTTAAGAATAAATGACGCTAGGCACATGGTGGAGAGACATTTTTATTTTGTTGTAGTTTCGAATTCTATTTACTTCAAGTTTTAAAATATCATATTTTGAGGATGGTATGATTTTGATTTTTCAAGTCGATTTCAACAGTTTCTATTAAGAAAATAAACATATCTGTCTTAAGTTAAGGAATTGTTCAATTTTGACTACCCTATGTGATATATGTATATATTATAATATATGTATAAAAATTAGCATCTATAATTTTTGTAACTGAGAAAATAAATATGGCAGTGANAAAATATATATATATGATTATTGCATTATCATTTAATATCAATGAGTGAAAATATAAAAATATATTTGATAGAACTTACTGATTTCTTCGTCACTCTTATCATAGATAGTTCATGAAATATTCATTATTCTCGATGAAAGTACATTTTATACAATATTTGTTTTAAAGAAAAATTGGGTGGGGTGGATTACAATACTTAATCAATCCGAATATACTAAATATAAAAATATATTTTACTGAAATTTATTTAGCATTTATTTAATTGGGCGTGTTGATCTGGTGGTTTAGGTAGTGAACTCCTGAGCCAATCGTTTCAGGTTCAATGCTCAAAGTGCACAGTTTGTTTTTTCTTCCTGTGCTTCTGTTTGTAAAGACCCAGAGGATTCCTGATGTGCCCCTATGGAACACCCTGACCTAATTGTGAAGCATGCTTCATCGAATCAGAATCAGATGGCCAGAATGGTGTCTTGACCCCACACCTTCTTTAGTGTACTGTGGGTTAAGAATAAAACATCCAACATGTATTTCTCCCCTGGGTCTATAATGGCCTCTTGCGGGACTGGGTTTTTATTTATTTTTTTATAGTTTTTATGAAAACCGCACATTGAAGGAGATATCGGGAATGGAATTATGGAGTGTTGGGTGAGTCTTTTTTTCCAGGCTAGGGACAAGGAGTTTCTTCATTTCTCCTTAGGATCTATCAGATTGTGACTTAAATATGTAGCTATTATATGGAAAAATATATTCAAATAAATATAAATTATTATTGATAACTCATAACTCATATTTGATAAGAATTATTTTACTTCTGAAACTGCTTAGTTTACTTAGCTTCTGTAAAAACATATTTCTCTAATCAGGAAAAAAAAAATGATTTTGAGGCAATAAGAAATGAGCCATTTTAAAATTCGCCAAGTCAGAAACTTTGAGAATCATAGTTCTCTTTCTGTAAAATGAAGTTCATTCTTTGTACCGAAATTGTTGCTTGTAAACCCCATTTAGTACATAAATCGTTTGTATAGGAACAAGTATAATATTCTGGATATGGAGACTAAACTGCTGAAAGTTTCTAATGTTTTCATTATGCTTGAAATAAAGTATAATTTGGTTGAAACAGAAATAAATTTCATTGTAATTGATGTATTATCATTGTAGATGAAACTTTCTGATAATTTGCTTTGATGAAACCGCCAACTATTTGAATTTCTTTACCTACTACTGAGAAGTCAGGAAATGTCTGGCTTTCGATTTGATAGAAAATGATGAATAATAATTAATAATAATAATTCATTTTTATCAATAATAGTGGAGTCAATATGAACGTATTCTAAGATCCATTAACTCAAGAAGATAGAGTAAATAAAATTAACTTTTAAATGAAGGGAAAATTGCACAATGAACTTATAGTTAGCATAGCTTCTGACCACAGTAGACACTTAAGAAGAATCTTTTTAAAATTAAAATAATTCTTTAATCCAATTTCGGAAATTTTCTCATGAAAATTATACTCGCCTAGGCCAATGCCTGAACATGTTTAATAAATTCGTGCTGGAATTTATTTAAATGTATTGAAGGGAAATAAGATATGGAGTAAAAAGGATGGTAATATGGCAACAATCAATGAATATCATACGGGCAGTTCCTCCTTCTTGACGACTCCGAGGGAGACTGCGATCTGCCTTGTCTTGGAAACGACCTGCTCCTGGACGAGAGCGAAAGCCGTTGCCACCACTACCAGGCCAACAAGTATGTAGAGGCAGACGGCGAGGAGGTGAAGCTCTGGGCGCCTGCTAGGCCGGGGATCTGTGAGGCCGATCGTGGTGAGGGCGGTGAAGGCGAAGTAGAGGCCGTCCAGGTAGGCCCGTTCCTGGGAGGCTGCGAAGAACCAGGCTCCCAGCACGAGGTAGCCGGCGATGAGTGCCAGGGCGAGGACGGGAGGGACGAGGGGGCCTGTGGGCGTGCGGAACTCCGGGGGTGGTGGAGGCGGGGCGGAATCGCAACACTCCCCACTGCCTCCCCCGCGCCAGATTAGCGGCATCCTGCTCGGCGTCTCGTTCGCATTGTTCACTCCTCGGCTGTAACACAACTTCATTACTAACACATATTAATAATTAAAATAAAAATCTAAAATTTTGCAAATATTCAAAATCAAAATTTGTCGCTAACTTACTATATCATACTACACTGCCGGACAAAATTAAAGGATCACTTACAAATATTTATATTATTATTACATAAGAGATAAAAATAGAAATTCCATTGCCCCAGACTGGACTTTGTGTTGTATCTTATCCAGTTAATCCTGTACCTGTTTATATTCCCACCCGTTTATGGAGAAAAGGGTCAGTTAATCCACTTCTTTTCTTTCTTCCTATCAGTAAATGGTTAGTTGTTAGCAAAGATTCATCTTATTGAAGATTTTCTAACATTTAAGAGACTTTAGTTTTTACTTGTGAGTTTAGTAAGAACGTTGTGATGGCCAACAGAAGAGCATTGACCGAAGAGGAATCAATTCGTGCTGTTGCTTTGAGTGAAGAAGGGTTTTCTCAAAGGCATATTGCGCAACGGCTCCAGCGGTCACAATCCGTAGTGTCCAGGGTGCTTAATAGGCACCGTCGAACTGGAGGGCATACAAGAAGAGTCGGACAAGGCCGTCCGAGGTCAACTTCCCACCGTGACGAGAGATTTTTGCAACTGCATGCTCTTCGGGATCGCCGATCAACTGGTAACAGTCTGCGTGGTCTCCTCCAGAGGTTCAGGAATGTGCAAATTTCAGAGCGAACCGTGAGAAGACGACTCAACGATTATGGATTGACCTCCCATCCTTCAGCTACTGGACCTCTTCTCTCCAGGGAACACCGGGTTGAGCGCTTGAGGTTTGCTCGGGAGCACCTAAACTGGACTCAGGAAGATTGGAGCCTCGTATTATTCAGCGATGAGTCAAGATTCTGTCTCCGATCTCCAGATGGACGGGAAAAGGTATGGCGAAGGCGGGGAGAGAGGTATGCTCCATGCACTTTTTCTCCAAGGGTTGCGTTTGGTGGTGGGTCAGTGATGGTGTGGGGGGGCATAAATTTAAACTCCCGTACAGAGTTGGTTCTTGTGAACCGTGGCTCTATAACTGCTGACAGGTACATTAGGGAGGTACTTGAGCCACATGTAATACCTTTCGCCAGAAATATCGCAGGTAACTTTATTTTTATGCACGATAATGCCCGACCTCACGTTGCTCGATCAGTGCAAAATTTCCTCAGACAAGAAGAAATTGACGTTATGGTTTGGCCACCCAGAAGTCCAGATATGAACCCAATAGAGCATGTATGGGACATGCTTGGAAGACGTGTCCGCGCCCGAGACCCACAAAATTTGGCAGATTTAAGGGAAATGTTAGTGGAAGAGTGGAACAACATCCCAGAACAACATGTAAGAGCCCTGGTCGCTGGAATGGGCAGGAGAATGGAAGCAATTATCAGAGCTAGAGGTGGGAATACCAATTATTGATCGTTTTCCTCGAATTCTTCCTTTTTATTCAGTTTTGTTATTTCATTTCATTTCAAAGATTTACTTTTACATTTTGAGACTGTAGAACATTTTTATTTTTTGATTTGTTTTCGTATTAAAACTTTCTAGAAAATATATTTTTATTTTTTATTACCCTTATAATAAAGTGTGACTTCCAAATAAAAAAGAATATTTTCAAAAATACCCTATACAGTTCAGTAATTTCAAAATATTGAAGTGATCCTTTAATTTTGTCCGGCAGGGTAATAACCATTCTCGTAAGACTTTGCTTATAAAATGGAGATTCCTCAAGTCCATTCTAGTCATATTTTCCTTATTTACTTCCTAAAAGAGTAAAATGCAGCACAGACTTTACTAAAATTTTGTGGTCTTAGTGTGATACGTGATATGAGAATGGGTTTTACTCGTTTGCTCCGGAAAATATGATGTAAATGATTAATCTTAACAATTGGCCAATTCGAAAATTTCTTTAATTTTTATTATGTTGCATTATTAGTTATAAATACATTTCTTTGAGTAATTACTAAAATATCATAATGTAGTTCTCAAATGAGCGTTCAACATTTCATCGAGGAATGCCCATATTACACATTTACATGCAAAAACCTCCCAAGACAACTGTCGACATCTCTGGCAAATCATGAATCCAATGTAGGCAAACTTATGTGCATTTTAAGAGAAACAGGCATATATGAAAAAAAATTAATTAACCCAACAGTCAGGGCATAATAACCATGATGTTGATCGCCCTATAACCTGATCCTAATCATAAGGCTCATACCTTATATTCTCCGTCTTCATTGGTTTCTGTACATCCTCTCCCGTTGGCGAGCGCTTTCGGACACTGTCCATCTTCTGGCCGAATACATACATTGGTGGTAGAAATAATAATAACCCTTTAGATTATTTACCTAATCATAAGTATTCAAAACTATTGACTGAGACATGTTTATCAGAATTTTTTATTTATAAGTAGAATGTTTATTCTATACTAAATGACTTCTTTTCATTAATAAGAGACGCTATTTATTATCAGTGGTCGTTATGTTATGTTTTCATAGCAATATACCAGAGTAAGAATGTAGCATGCAGAAAAAATTGATTAAGTTCCAAGTGCTCAACTGACAAATGTGAATGGTGTTTTGAATTCCTGCCTATACAGCTACAGTCTAGCAAGTTCTACCCAAGAGGAGTTACTGCTATCAATAGAATTCCTCGACAGCAGACATGATCTTTATTTTATTTTTTAAAATGAAATAATATATAGCATTCTAACATTTTCTAATTTGATTGGATAAAATAATGAAAGAGTCACCACACGGACTACAACTATGGGGAGAGTAGATACCCAGTTCCTCCAATACCATGGGGCATTAGTTGTACAGGAGATCTCGAGATCAACTTCGTTTGAGTCAGCTGGGAGACAGGATTTCCGATGACAATGGTTGGGCTGGTGTGTTAGAGTCAAACGGTTCTCTATAGAAGGAGAAGCGAGAGGATACTAGGTCATGAACTGGAGGAACAATATTCTTGCAGAAAGTAAAGTTGATTAAGTAATGAGGAGCATTCTAATGGTTTTTTATTCAGAGTGATTTACTGGCATCCTGTAGCTGTTCCCTACAAATACAGATTGGTCCTAACTTATGCGGTATAGTCTCTTGGAAGTACAACTTCAAAGGCACAGAGCTTACTCTCTAGGCCCTGATGAATTGCCTCTCTTCATCCCCTCTGAAGTGAGAAGAGACGTAGAGGTTAAGTTTGGCGTTATTGGATTTGTCGCCGCACCTTCCAGTTCGAACATACCTTCTGATAGGCGAATCCTCCTCCTCCGAATCGTGCCTGGGCGGGTAGTCGAGTACGCTTTCGAGGGAGGTGAGTCTGCAGACTGCGCGGCCACACCCGCCTCCTACTACCTCCATGCCTCGCACTCTTCGCTCCTCCAGCTCGAGTCGCTCTGAAACAGACAGTTCAATTATGAAATTTATGATGAGCTCAAGTTTTAATTTAGCTCGATTACAAGAATAACATGGAGCGCTAAGTAAATCATAGCTGAAAAATTTCAGAGTTTGAGGATTTTTCTTTATGAAATTATTTTTCACTTTTAAAGCCTTCTGGTTTATTATTGATAAACCACTGTTAACAATTTTCTTTCCTTACTTTTGCTTGTAATTGCACAAGAGGGTTTCTTGTGCACTCCTGGAGTTAAGTCAACACTAATTGGACGCCATTCTTGAATGGAAAGAAAATCAGGCATTATAGAAATCATTATAAGATGAGCGAATGCTTGATAAGATTCAATGTTTATAGTTTTATTAGCGAATGACCTGACTTCTTTCTTTAAATGGAAAACAAGTGAAGAATTAATTATTAATTTAAATAAAAATGTGCAACTATTAGTAACTGGAAGGTATACAACAAATTACTATTAAATAATTCCAAAACACACTATGTGAAAATGAAAGGTGATGGTCCTACGCAATTTAAAATTTAATTTAAAGAATATAAAATTTGATGTGGTCAAAAAACTAAATTCTTAGGAGTAATTTTAGATTAAATTTTTAACTGAAAACCACAGACAAATACTAAAAAGAACAAATGCCTTAAAATTCCTTTGAAGTCAACAAAAACTTATTAATGACAGGTACATTAGGGAGGTACTTGAGCCACATGTAATACCTTTCGCCAGAAATATCGCAGGTAACTTTATTTTTATGCACGAAAATGCCCGACCTCACGTTGCTCGATCAGTGCAAAATTTCCTCAGACAAGAAGAAANCCGGTAGCATAAGTGGTAAATGCACCGGCCCGGATAGCAGGGGATCCAGGTTCGAGTCCTGGCTGGGACAGTTAGATTTTTTATTCTGTTCCCTTGCACTAAAAATTATCTAAATTAAGTATTTACTATGAAATTTTTGATTCTGAACTAAATGAGTTACTCTGGTGAGTTATAGTAAAAGATAAGCTTTATAGAACTATAGGTGTGTTAAAAAAATCGTCAATAGTTTTTGAAGAGGGAGTTTATAAGCCAATCAGTGAAGACAATTAGATGTTTAAAATGTTTACGACACAACAAAATTAGCATTCTTCACTCTGCAGTCAGTATAGGCACTGATATTTGATTTTCCAAATGGTGAAAGGGGGCTACAAAAAATAAATAAAAAATTTTCACGTATATGAAAAGCCAGTCACGTAGGAGCTGCTTCGACTGATAAGATTTCCCGTCCATCTATAAAAGGAAATCTGAACATATATAAAAAAAAGTAAATAAAGTAGTTAGATATTTTATCAATAATAAAGTAATAACTTAATAAATAACAATAATAAAGAGAGAAGTTCATGTTGTTTACGACAAGTGAGTGGAGGGGAGAGGGAGTTGGAGCCTTAACCTTCTTACTTTATTACTAGATGCTTTCTTTAATATGAGCCTTTTGTAAAAATGTTTTAGAACTTAAATGTCGGAATAGTAAATTAAAAACCTATTAAGTTTCATATATCTTGTCATAACATTAACAATAACAATAGTATTGACGAAAAACCGGCCTTTTGACAATTTTTTTAAAACGAAGCCTGAAAGCTTAAATTTAATGTGTATTTTAAAATAGTGAGGCTCGCCTAACTTTTGAATTTATATTCCTAATATCAAATTTGATAAAGAATATTTTAGACATTTTTGATAACAAAATAAAAAATTATATTTTACACTTAATATGTCTTTAAGTATTTTTCAGCACTGCGTAGCTAATTAGCATAATAGAAATGCTATGATTTTAAAGTTTGATCTCTGTTAACAACCTGTTTCTCTGAGTAATTTCAGTTATTAACGAACTCTTGCAATAATTAGCCGGAAGTAGCTCACTTGCTGTGTACAGCACAAATTATTTGTAATTGAATATTATTATATATAATATGTAATTGAATATATTGAACTTTTTGGTTGTCAGGGGTATTCCTATAATTGCTGTATGTCAGGATCGTTTTCAATAATACACTGACAAAAAAAACCCAGAAAAGTTTGTAAAAAGAAAAGTGTATCACAGAATAACAACACATGATTAAACAGGAAAGTAAAGTTGTTTTCCAGATGAATTATCTTACCAAAGACATATAAATCTATTTGACCAATAGGAATTTCAAGGTCATTGTGGAGTAAAGAGTTATCAACGTAATAGGGTGCATCAACTATGATTCTTATAATTTTGGATTGGAAGGACTGTATTCTTTGAATGTTGGATGGTTTAGCAGTTCCCCACAGTTTGACTCCATAAGTCCAAAGAGGTCTCAGCAGCGTCTTATAAAGCGTTAGTTTGTTGGTCACAGTTAAAGTTGACTTGTGGTTTAACAGCTTGTAAGGTTGTCTAAATCTCCTATTTAGTTCCTGTTTCTGGTACCATCGCTGTATGTCAGTGAGATGTCATTGGAAATATTTCTGGCAGTATGTGAGTCGGCATCGGAAGAAAGGATTGCTTGGTCATCAGTAAAGGTTGCAAGGAGTGTGTTAGGATGAGAGGGGATATCGGCAGTATACAGGATGTAAAGGATGGGCCCGAGCACACTACCTTGTGAAACTCCCGCCACCACTTGGTAATATTCGGAGTAATTTAATCCTTGTCGGACCCTGAAGAATCGATCGTAGGAGTGAAGGATAAGGTAAAGGGTGCTTGGGAGGATGGATTTTAATTTGGACAATAGTCCGCGATGCCAGACCCAGTCAAATGCTTGCGACACATCGAGGAAGGCACCAACGCAGTACTGCTTGTTCTCGAAGGAGGAAGCAATGCAATCTACAACACGAAATACCTGTTGGACCGTCGAGTGTTTGGCTCGGACACCAAACTGGTGTTTTGGAAGTATTTGGTGATTGTCAAGGATTGGTATTAGCCTTTTCAGAAGATCCTCTCAAAGAACTTTGAAAAGAGGGGAAGCAAGCTTATTGGGCGATAGGAAAAATAATTACTTGGGGGTTTACCAGGCTTTGGGAAGAGGATTACAGTGGATAACTTAAGATAACAGAAGAGGAAAGTTTGTGGTTCGGAGAATGGTGTTGTAGAGGTAAGAGAGGAAATTGACAGCCTTTTTGGTTAAATGGTTTAGGATTTTGGCTGTAATAAGATCATGCCTGGGAGACTTGTGTTTAGACAAGCGGGAAAGGGTATGTTTTACCTCAGAGGGGGTAACAGCTGTAGGAGATAGAGACAAAGGAAGAGGGGAATCTAGGAATTCTTCTACCTCCGTGTTCTTGGAATGATTTTCTGGGCCAGGGTGAGGTGTGAAGGTTTTCTGAAGATTACTGCCAAAGATCTCAGCTATGTCTGCATCGGATGCTGCCCAGATAAAATCATCGCGGCGGAGAGGAGAGCTGGGGAGTGGTATTTGAGGATTTTTCTGGTGGCAGTTCAGAGAGATTTGTCTTCTTTGTCACTCTTTGTTGTGAGTGAGGAGAGATGATTGTTAAATTATCTATTGTATAATAGATAGTAATAGGAGAGTTCCCGTGTAGTAGTAATAGGAGAGTTCCCGTGTCACTGAACGGCTCAGTTTATTAAATGGTTCGCGGTCGGATGGGTGTCATGTTCTCTGCCATGTGGTTCTGGCTCGTCTTTTGGATAGTATAAGAGTTTGTATATGGATGAAAAGAGGTTTAATGTATAAAGGATTGGGATTAATAGGTTTTTTTTAAAAGTAGGTTTGGATGCTTTCCAGCATGACTATTGAATAGCAGAGTTGAAGGATTGTACAGCATCGTCAAGATCTTGCAGGGATTTTAAGGAAACTCTGAGGTCTATAGCGTCTTCAAGGTGGAATTTGAACCTACCCCAATCAATTGGGCCATTCATCAGTGACGGAGGAGTCGGTTTTGGTATGGGTTGTTGTGACAAGGTGAAGAGTACGAGACTGAGATCAGAAGAAAGATCATTGATTGTATTTGTAAAGGATTGGAATGGATTCAGGCTTTTGCAGACAAAAAAGTCTATGAGATCTGGTACTTGATTGCCATCTGTTGAAGGCCAGTAAGGGGGAGTATTCGGAGAGAGAGTTGTGAGGAGCCTGGAGGAAAGGGAAGTGTTCAGCAACTCAAGAAGTTAGTCGTCCTGAAGCACCATTGTAGATGTTTCGCACTGTAATCGCGACTAGCGAGGAAATGGGAGCCCAGTGAGTCAAAGAATTGGTTGAACTTAGCAGAAGTAATGAATTTGTCTGAAGGACATTACACTGCCGCAAGGGTGATTGGAAAAGTGAAGGTTGAAAGTAACACAGTGGTAGAGTGCGCTGGTGGACGAGCCCTGATGACTGGTTGGTAGCGGATCTCTGACGTCTTGGTGGTGGAGAACCCAGCGTCGAGGGCTTCCCTCCTGTTGAGCGAGTTCTCTTATTGCGGCCTTTATTCGATCCCATAATTTGGTGATAAAAATTACCGTGCATGTATAGAGAAAGAGAGAGAAATGAGAAAAAAAGTTTGGTGGAGGCTAGTTTCGAACCATCGCCCAAAGGGGTCGAGCCGGGTCTGGGAGTTTGAGTGACGGCCCTTTAACAGACCTAACCAAGTGGGTTGCCTGACCTTATGTCACTTTCTCCCCTACTACTCTCAGTTAAGGCTAGCAGTAGGACAGAACGTGTCGTTCCCCCTCCACTGATAACAATTGCACTCTTCACTGTCTAGAGCAATTTGATTGTTGCTAACCTCTACACCACCAAGGCAGGTTAGATAATCTCTCCAACTTCCCACACTTTACTCTGCGTCAAAGCCCCAAAGTAAGACGAACATGTCGTCTTATACAGAAAGGAGCTATCATTGTCAGCTATTTATTTATTACTATTTTTTTTTTTTTTTTTCTTTTTTTCGAAATGTCTTTTTTAAGATTTAATGAAATTAATTGTGGTATGTAATCCGAAGTTAAATTTTCTACAAAAAATGCAAAGGAAATCAGAATTTTTTTTTCCTTTTTTTCATGGCTGCCTTTGTATTCTAGTAAATACTGTAGTATTCACGACAGTTTGCTCTGAGTCTTGTGTTACCAGAAATAAATATCATGTAAGGTTAGTAAGAAAATCAAATTTAAACTACTAGGAAAAGCTAAACAATTTTAGTAGACTTGATGAACTTTTGACCTACACGGTGAAACGTTTTACAGACTCTAGGACAAAATTAACGGCTGTCCGCTATCTTTTCAATGAATGGTATATTTATTAGACAGATAGATGACTGCTTTCTTTCTAATAAATTGTAGAGGAAACACATATATGACAACTAAAGACAAATAAATAAATTATCAAATCAAATCACACTTGTACGAGGACCTCATATTGAGAGTAATATGGGTTAATTATGGGTAATATATGACTCACACAAATCTTGGTGACTTGGGAAATGTTCTACAAAATCGAAGCTTCCTACATTATGGATAGGCTCTAAAATACACTAAAATTATTACAGAGGAAAAGGATACAGACAAATAAACTGATTAACAAGGGATACAACTTTATCCATAAATTATTAAAATTTCTATGAGCCTCAATTTGTAATCGGTTTTCCTCGAAGGGAAATTTAACAATCAGCTTTTTATAAACTGTTTTTTTTCTCGAAGGGAAATTTAACAATCAGCTTTTATCAACTGTTTTTTTTCTCGAAGGGAAATTTAACAATCAGCTTTTATCAACTGTTTTTTTTTTCTCGAAGGGAAATTTAACAATCAGCTTTTATCAACTGTTTTTTTCTCGAAGGGAAATTTAACAATCAGCTTTTATCAACTGTTTTTTTTTTCTCGAAGGGAAATTTAACAATCAGCTTTTATCAACTGTTTTTTTTTTCCTCGAAGGGAAATTTAACAATCAGCTTTTATCAACTGTTTTTTTTATCAACTTTGGCACTCAAGAAAGCTTTGATAGCTTCTACTCTGTTTCCACATGACGAATTTAATCCACATAAAACCAACAGATCTATGGGCCAAATATATACCTTCCACAACAGCACAGAAAACCTGTACATAATGAACAATGGAATTCCCAGACACAATATTTCTTTAGGTGATACCCCCCACACCACAGACGTAGAACACAAAGTATTGTGCCGACGAGGTCCGTGAACTGCCCACCACAACACAAGGTTAGAGTAAACTTATTAGAGGACAAGGTTACAATTCTCGTCGACGAACTGACCCATTCGGCAAAAATAAATACAGACAACCTATCCGTGGAACAGGACTTGCAAAATACACTTTTAGAAATTTTAAAACCCAATACGGCCAACCAGTCAACTGTGAATCTTTTATTTAAACAGTTAGAGATAATTTAAAAAGCATTTTCAATGCTTTATCTAGTATGGTTCAGAATAAATAACCCACAGCAAAATTTACGCGATATAAAACTTAATGTCTTTAGACGGGGATCAACAAGATCTAATTGACAGTTATCACGTTAGAAAAAAATGTCATAGGCGAGTCATAGAGACATACAAAAAACTCAAACGTTTATAATACATCTCCAAAATGGGTACACTCAACATTAACTGAAATTCTGAAATGCTTCACACAAAAACATTACATTGAGAGCTTAAAAAGTAGAATACAATTTCTGCAATTTCTTCTAATACCTTCTCGAACCAAAAGTCAAAATTTACACCGAGCGAGATAACATTTAGTCTAAATCACAAAACATCAGAAAAAGCTTTCTTGAAAGATATAAAATACAATTTTTGTAGAAAAATATCACAACAAATTAAAGACCATTCAGAGTCTAATAAAAGAACAAACAGAACATGAAAAAGAAACAAAAATTTAATCGAAACTGGGAAGACATTGAACTGAGATACAGACAAGAGTAAAATCCCAAAATAATTTTGGACAAGTCTGTTATTTTAGTTCAGGAAAAGAGATGAGAGTTCATAATACAAAAAAAAAAAAAATGTGCTGAGACAGAAAAAATGTTTTTTAGACGGAATCCAAACTATCAGAAAGGTTTTGCACTTTTACTTGCTAACTGAGATACTCTGCAACAAAATATGACGTTAGCCGATCTCCAGGTATCGCATATTTAAAATTGCCAGATGTCTATATATACTAAGATTTTACTTAAGTATAGCTCATTTGATCTATTACACTAACTTGTAAACTGAGTTACAATCCACGAAACACTATTAATTTCAATATGGACATATATGTACTCGTAACTGTAACACAGCCAAACATTTACTCTGTCTAACATATAACAATAAGCAAACATTATTTTTTCCCTTTACTTTAAAAATAAGACATAGACGAGGAATAGTCAACGGTTTAGTAATTGATAATAAAGTGAAATATGAACTTATTACGAGAACCGTATTAAACGAACACATCTTAGAAAATAACATTTGCACACCAAGCACAATGAAATACAACCTTTATTTTAACAATGAGAAAATACATTGGCATAATGAATACAAATAAATAAATTACAAGTATTACTATAAAATTTATTTAAAATTTGTTTTCACAGAAAAAAAATGTGGTAAATTTATTATTTTATTTTTCAATTATGCATTTTATTTATTGAGATGTAATTCAGTATTGTAAGAACAGAAAGAGGGAGATGAGAAATCCAGAAAAAAAACTATAGAAGAAAATAATGCAATGAATTTATCATTTTTAAAAAGATTCTAAAAACTTATCCTATTCAAAATATTTCTGTTGAAAAGAAGTTAAGGTAAGTAATTAATTACATAAATGAAAAGCATAAATAATTAGTTATTTATAAAAACATTGAACTGGTTTTTTCTTTGATCAGATTTTAATGATTTTAGCAAAGAATGAATAAATAACTACATCTTGAAAATTACTTTTATATTTATCATTACGTTATTAAAGTAAGATTTGGAATATTTGAAATGATTGTCTTATTAAAGAAAAAAAAATTAATAATTACTCTTTCAAAAAATAGAAAAGATTTAAAAAAAAAATATGATGAGATGCAAATAAAAAATGTCAATTTAAAAAAAAATTTTAATTCAATTCGCCTCCCTTTTAGCCACTTAGAGTCATGGATAGAGGAGCTATCTATAAGTTTTTATCCTATTATAAACATCCATGACTTAGGACAAACTTTTTTTTTTTTTTTTTACAAGCGAATTGACCACTTAGGATCACGCTACAACTTCATTTCTTTTTCTTGGTGTGGAGTTTCCTTTGTGTCCAATACTTCTTCATGCGTTCGCTGGCCTGCTTCCGTTGTTCTTCTGTCCAGGCTCTTCCGGTCTTCTTAGATCTTTGTGCGGCTTGAATCCCTTCCAAATTATTCACTGTGTTCCTAAATATATTTCTGTCCAACAGTTGATCTTCTGAGATATTGAGTCTTTCCATGTCCGTTTTTGTTTCCTTAATCCATGTTGTTGTGGTTTTCTTTCTCCAGAAGTAATCAAATATCTGTTTAGTAAGTCTATTTTGGTCCATTCTATATAGGTGTCCAAGAAACATCAACCTCCTCTTTTTCATAGTTTCGGAGATTCTTTCTACTTTCTGGTAAACTTCTTCATTACTTCGAAGTTTCCATCCACTTTCGGTTTGAACAGCGCCCATTATTTTTCTGAGGATTCTTCTTTCCAAGACCTCTAGTTTATCCAGCTTGTAGTTCATGGACAGGCATTCACTGGCATATAGGCATTCTGTCTTAACCACAGTGTTGTAGTGTTTTATTTTGGCATTCCAGGATAAGCACTTCTTATTGTAGATATTCTTTGTCAAGCCATATGCTCTCGCCATTTTTTAGATCCGATGCATTCTTTTCTAGCCCATTCGCCTGTATGGTCTCACCAAGGTACTTGAACTTTTTGACCCTTTTGATTCGTCCTATCTCTGTTTCCAGAAATTGTGGCCCATCTTTGGAGTTCATCATGAATTTGGTCTTTTCTGTTGAGATCCTCAGTCCCGTTTGGCTTGCGATTCTTTCCAGAAGGTTAATTTGAATGGTTGCGACCTCTGGACTTTCTGATAGGACAGCAAAGTCATCAGCGAAGGCTAGACAGTTGACTTTAATCCCTCTTGCTTTTCTTTCTAGGTAGATAGGGGTTATCTTTTGACGTTCAAGTTCCGAGTTCCATATTCTCACAATCTTCTCTAAGACGCAGTTGAATAGGAGTGGTGACAGTCCATCACCTTGCCTCACACCTGTCTTGATTTCAAACGGTTGCGACAAATTCCCTAAGAATTTCACTTTAGATGTTGTATCTGTTAAGGTATCTTTGATAATATTTGCCAGTTTTGTTTTGACTCCAAATTCTTTAATGATCTTAATCAAGGTTTCTCTATCCACCGAATCAAAGGCTTTCTTGAAGTCTATAAATGACACCACAATTTTCTTACCACTCAACATTCTGTGGCGGAGGACAAACTTTTATTGAGCGATAAAAACTTGCCCAGGGAGGGATTTGAACCCGCAGCGCTTGGATTGCGAAACCAGATCGGATGCCATGTGCTACCCTGGCGCCCCTTTCCACCCGAAGCAGAAGGGTTGTGTCAATAACATGCTAGTAAGACATGTACATACTCAAGTTTTGAAGTGATACGGAATTTTCTACAAGAGAAAAAATACTGTTATTGGTAGTTCTATTTTCCATTTGATGTGCCAACATCTACTTCGGGGCTTAAATCGTAATTAAAGCAGATCAATCTTATGGATTTAAAAGTATGAACTTTTTTTAAAATTAAAATAATTATAAAATTATTATATAGAGAAAAAGGGCCCTGTGACCCGACTCGCAAAACATTTAGCCACCAGGTTCAGATAGCCATTAATCCTCCGCCAAGAATTGAGAATATTGGTTAGGGTGTAATAAGAGTTAACTGTGGAATAGAATGATATGGGTAAAGGTGAGATCTTAGACATAGGGGATATTAGGATCATCTTGATGGGTAGAGTTGGAGTCACAAGGAGAATGTATAATTTCTCTTAGGGTTCTGGATTGGAAGAATTGTTTACTTTGGATATTGGAAAACTCAGTGGCACCCCAGAGTATTGCAACATATCCCCAGATTCTTCCAGTTTGCTTCTTTTTTTTATTACTTCCTATAGTAAACGCCTGTTTAATAGTCTGTATAATAATCCATAGCGTCTGTCGAGTTCTCGTCTTTTGAGTTTTATTTGTTCTCTCCAAGATAGTCGCGAGTCAAGAGGGAACCCGAGATAACGGGAGGAATCAGATAAAGGTATGGGAATGCAATTAAACATAAAACTGATACAGGATTTTTTTCGTAGTTGGAAAATTTACATGGACGCATTTGGACCCACTTATTTTGATTCTCCTTTTGCTGCACCATATCTGAACTGCGTCAAGGTGGTTTTGTTAGGTAAAGGGAGCAGTTTAGGGACAAGTGTGGGAGAGGCTCGCTTTGTCTTTAGCAAACAGGACCAGAAGGGTATTTGGATGGGTGGGGATTTAAGCTGTTTAAAGGATCCGAGAACTCTGTCCTGGAAACACAAAATTTCACCGGGACCCGAAGTTATGTCTCAAGGATAAAGTATATGGCTTAGAATATAGATTTCAACTTATGTAATGCCATAATCGATCGGATGCTTGAGTGACATCTAATAATGTATAAGGGGAGAATTGTTTTCGCTCAAGGAAGGAGGAAATATTCAACGCTTTGGATTGACTAGTACTACTGTAAGCGAATTTTACACATACATACAAAGACTACCGGCTTTCTCTACTCAAAGGATTTGGCACAAATAATCTTAAAAAGAAGTTCGTGCACATAAAGTGACTCACACACATGCTCAGGTCTCCTACTTTCGCAGGTAAAAATAAATAAATTACAATTCTTCTTCAGTCGCCTGCGCCGTATCGATGCCAGATTCTTGTTATAGGACTATCATTAAACTTTTGTAAAATTAATTATTCTCTTGCGAAATCTAAACACGGTGTCCTGCGCTGGGCAGTACGAGGAATGATGGGCAAATCCAAATTTTTGTTTGGCGTTCCTCGGCTCCTTAAGAGCAATATGAAGGTTGAACAGGCTCAGTTGATACTAGAAGTCCACTATTAGATAGGAGATTATTACATTGTAGGATTCGTGAAATATCTGAGCAGATTCTAACGAGTCCAATTAAAGTTTCAAAAGTCTCGAATGTCAAGTTTGGATGTCTGTAATATCTGAGTACTGTTTTTAGTTGCGACATACAGGTCAAGTGTAACAGGTTTAGGTCCTGAGGGATGGCAGCTTACCTTTCGCTTTGCTCCGCGATGAACAGCCACAGAGAGCAGAATACGCACTCTGTATCAGACGTGCCAGGACAGAGCCAAGATGAGAGAAGCAGACCAACATGAGAGGGACTCCGACCAGGGCGTAGACCATTGTAGCCAGCTTCCCTTCTGTCGTTTTGGGACCAAGGTTACCGCAACCTGCCAATAACAAAAACATGAGCAAGAAACATTTTATGTGAAAATAATATCAAGAAAACATTACAAGTAACGAAATCTTAGATTAGCTGCAATATAAAATAAAAGAAAAAAGGTGTGACTACTATCAAACAGAAGGCATTTCTTCACTTTTGTGTATTTTCATATAAAATTACAGCTAACAAGTTTTTAGTTTTGGATAACACAATTGCGGGCAAAGAGTCCCCATTAATTAAGAACAATGAGATAAATAAAGTTATTTTATAATCACAAATAATTACATCCACTAATTATAACCTTAGAATCTACTGGTCTTACTAAATAATACGTAAATAAATAGAGAATATTAATTATAAATCACTTACTGCTAATAAATCCCTTATTAAGAACAAATAAATTAAATGTGCTAATATTTATTTATTATTACTAAGAGGCCTCAAGATAACTTGTTAATCACTGCCACTAATCACTGCTATTGGCACCGCAGAGGCTACGACCAGCCCAACGCGCTGCTGTACGCGATCTGCCACGAAAACTGACTCAGACGGAGTCTAACTTTTTACTGACTCGGAAGGCCGCTGGCGAGCTGCTTATATATTTTCGTGGAAGCGTCGCGAAGAGTCTAGAAAGGTCTATACGGATTTCCGAATAAGCCAACTTCCCTTCCAAGAGGAGACATCTTTCAATTGACCCCTTCCAGTACTGGCCTGGTCCTCACGCAACCTACTTCCCTAGTCTTTAGTAATACATTCAATTATATTGTCAAATATACTGACAAAAATGGTACATGTAAATCCAAATCATTTTAATGTGAACGTCCAATAATTAGTAATATCTAATTATAATANATGTTGCTACGTTTACAAGCGCACTAAACATGTTCTACTAAAGAATAAATGAATAAAGCCAAAAGATAGGATATTAGCTCTAAGGCTTAAGAAATATTTATCCTTTTTAGCAGATTGATAAGAGTAATGCACTAAGCATGAACTATTTTATTGAAGTAAGTGGTATATAAGAAACACATTGTCTTATTGTATATTTACTGTAAATAAATAAATATATATTTTTTAAAATATTGAGGCATCCTAAATATTTCTTCTTATTACAGAAATAAGATTTTTCGGAAGTTTCGGATGAAACTTTTATTTTTTAGCATTTAATATATATTTTTCAAATAGTAGTTTAAACTGTAAAATAGAAGAAATACGGTAATAGTTTAAAAATCTGTTGTACACAGCTCCCTCATATTAAACTTTTACAATTTTTCTTTTTAATTTTGTAAGAAAATTAAAGAGTTAATTTTAATTCATATTCTGCTTACAAAATATGTTAACTAAGATGCATGTTGTCCTGTATAGGACCTGGGAAATTTAGTAGATTAGGCAGACGGAATAGCAAAAATGATTTCTCCTTCCTAAGCTCCTATCATTTTTGAAGACATACTTATCCACAAACACCAATCATTGTTGTGCCTTTTACCTTGAAATCCTCGGCCACTCACTGACTTCTGGCAGGGCCGCCTCAGGTGAAGTGCTTGCAAGAGAAATAATTCGCTAACACTGTACACCCCGCATCCGTTCTAGTTCGTGGGAAAAACACCTTTCACACGGCTTTCACCATGTTTGTTTGGAGGAAAATACCAAAATTAACCAAAAAATGGTAAAGTGGAACATTATTGACTCCTTTAAGATAGATGATAGACCGATTATGAAGGTTAAAGTTATTGTCCAAGATTAATTAACGAAGACACATAACCGATCATAAAATATTCATCTCAAATTCATTGAAAATTGTTTCGTAGAAAGAAGGGCTCAGAAACTCCCCATCCCCTTTCCTAAAAAAAAAAAACTAACAATAAAGAAAAATTTCGAGGATGGTGAAATATTTAATTTGCACACCTAAAATTATTCTTAATTCAGCCACTAAGTAACGTAAACAATTTTCCTTGTAATGTGGAAGAATGATAAATAAGTAATCGGTTCCAAGTGCCTCTAATTACTAAAATGGTTAAGTTATCTTCTTAAAGATATCAAGCATTGTATTTTGTATTATTATATATTGTAACAAAAAAAAGTGCAATAACTTATTATTATTAATATAATCAGTAATATGTAATATATTAATCATTTTTAGTTCAAGGGAACAGAATAAAAAATCTAACTGTCCCAGCCTGGACATGAACCTAGATCTAATGCTATCCGAGCCGGTGCATTTACCAATTATGCTACCAGGACCAGTCTGAAAAGTTATTAAATTCCCCGCACTCTCGACACCAGTGCTTATAATGCACAAAAATTAGTAAAATTTTCGTGGGATTAAATACCACAAAAAAATTCTTGTAATATTTTAAGTTTTTCAAAATGAATGTGTTGGTATAGGATTTTAACCGTACTTGGGAATGTATTGATTTTTCTCGTTCATTAACTTTGTCCTGCAATCTATCGTTCTTTTCTTTATTCGTTTTTATCTCAACGGTGTTCTTTTGAATATTTTTCAATGTGAATTCAAGTTCTCCAAACTAGCCAACATTTTATTTTGATAATTCTTAATTTTTTCTATACCATATTCCGTTAGGATAAAACAGATTAATATGACATCCAATTTTTATCAAAGTATTCCTTCAATACTGTTTAAGAGAAAAAAATCAGCTAAATAAAATAAACGATGTTTAAGTATTCACCATTGTACAATTATGTAAGGCCTCAACTTCAGTTCACTAAAACTTCTTGAATTGTTCCAGATTCAAATTCAGATTTAATCAAACATGTCGGCTTTTTGATCCCGCGCTTCTCCAGATCCAATCTAGATCTTATCAATTTGAATTGAATAGATAAGCCCATAATTCACTCGGCTAATTTTATATACCAACGATTAGCTGATGTAGATAGGAAGGTTATACAACCCCTGGGTTATAAGCCCAGAAGGCCTGGGGTATATAAGCCCTCGAGCCATCATCTATGGGCACTTCAACACCATTTGAAGCATTTTCAGAGAACTTCACTTAGCCAGTCTAATGCAACTAACTTTCCATAACATTAAGGGTAATTTAGGGTGGGGGGAGGGGGGGAGCTGTGATAGCGTAAACTTACCTCATTTACATCCCATGAGCCCCATCACCGTTTTAGCGAATTCCGAAGGAGGTATTGAATTTGTTTTTAAGACCGATTTAAAAAAAATATTTTTCGATATTTTCTCCGATCCTAGCAACAAGATACCAAAATGATAGTCACTGAAATTTATTTAAATAAATGTTTTTACATCTGTACTTGTGAGAGTGTAATATAGCAGCAATCTAAAGGATAAATTACATTCTTACATTTTATAGAGGAATGATAGTCTGCCCAATGCCACGAAGGAAAAGGATGACTACCAGTCGATGGTGGAAGATAAAAATATATTTCATTTTGTAATTTACAACAATATTTAAAAAAAAAAAAAAAAAAAAACTTAATTCGGTATCTTAGGTAACCATTTTATAAACCGTTTTATTAGTTTGTTAAAGGTTGAGAACTATAGAGGGGTGGGGGGTGGGTAAGCGGTGTTGGATTTGTATGAAACCAAATTGATAAATCGTAAAATTTTTAATATCCTATTTGTAGTTGGACTTAGGGGAAAATATAAGTCTATTGAGTAGGAGTAAAATGTAAATTTTAAACATTTATGTTAAATATTATTTTTACGTACATCTATTTTTACGTAATACATCTACAAAGAAAGGTTATTGAACATAAATCTTTAGGGGATTGGTAGGGCACTATTCTTCACGCTACAGAAACCAAATTCTAAATCGGGCATCTTTTTAAACTTTTACTCTAATTCGTTTGGCTGAAATCGTAAGAGGGAGCAGAGTGAAGGGCCTACATGTTTTCCATGCAAGGTTATTTTCGACATTTATGCCCGAATTATCCATTAACTCCGAACTATGTCCAATAAAGAGACTATAAAATTATTCCATTTATCTGGAAAATATTACATGTCAAGCTTAAACAACTGTAAAAGTGAATCGCTAAAGCTTTCAAAAGAACAAAGGATTCATAAGTCTCAGTGTATTTTTAAGTCAAATGCTTTTGATCTCTCCTTGTGCCTTGATCAAAGGACTGTATTTCGAAATTCCGGAACGATCTTTTCCCCATAAATTATCAGCGATTTGTAAGATGAAACAATGTCTTTAGTCTTTTTCGAAGATCTTAAAGAAACATTGCTATTAGGCCGGAAAACTTAATTTTTATGACGAATGTACGAATATGTATATCTCCTAAATTTCGTAAATATACTCATTTTTATTTGTAAGTAAGTAATATTAATATATTTTAAATAATTAATTTTAAACTAAAAGTTTATTTATTTTTGCTGTAATTCTGTGTTTAATCCATCTTTATGGGGGGATGTTTCTGTAAGCATATCCAAATTTGAGTACATAACCGCATCCTTTACCAGTGAGAGTCGAACGAACTCTGTGAATGGAGTGTTTCTGGTCTTTTTTTTTTTGTATAGTATCTGTAAGGGATACTAAAATAAATTAAGATTTTTACTTTTAAGGTTGATTTTTATTATGTTATGCCCTTGTTTTCGTGAGTATATTTGTATTAAAGTCTTAATTAGTTACATGTTTTTTCATTTGTTAAAATTGTTTTGCTTTTTGTTTTTGTTATTATATTTCTTTACAGTGAAAGTTTGGTTAAGTAAAAAAGTCATGCTTCTGGATGAATGATAGTCGGTTAAAAAATGAAATGTGTTGAAAAGTATAATTATCAACATTGTATAGAAGATTAATGTACTCAAAGAATAATTATTACTAAAGGCTTTTTCTTTAAAGTGATAAAGTTTATTCATTCATTCAATGAATATATTATTACTTTTTATTGAGAATTATTTTTTTCTTTTAATGGCAAGAAGTTGTATTGAAGCCAAAATTAAAAGAAGCGTTTCTGTCTAAATCCTTCGCCGAGGAAAATAAATTTATTTTTCGCGAAGAGCACCGAATGTTATTAGTTCTTCAAGTTGAGCACTCCAGAGCCCCCAGTGACCATTATTTGTGTGCCCCAGGGGGGCCTAAACAAGAGGTCTCACTCAACTTTGGAAAATATTAGGAAACTTTAATATTTTGGTTATGGTGAAGTTTATCATAGGCAGTTTATCTCCACTGTTTCCTTTCCTACCTGCAACACAGCAGCCCTCGAGAGTTATGTTGAAGTTTATTTTTACGCCGTAAGACACACACACACTGTATGGTGACGGAACGGATGTAAATAACTGTATTGAACCTAGGAACTATAAGATACAACTAGAGCAACTGTTAATTAACAATGATTTATTATATAAGGTATTTTGGTATTGGACTGTAATGGCAACACTGCGTTGGTTGAAAAAGGAGGTTCTGTATGAGGTTATACTCTCCATGTTTTCATGTTGTTATGAATAAAAACACGTTTCACGTTTCATGATATTTTTATCATTAATTATCCCCATAATCCTTAACAGCAACATCTATATATATATATATATATATATATATATATATATATATATGTATGTGTGTGTGTGTGTGTGAATGGCAAAGGAAACAGTAGCTTGTGAAATGATACGGTTGTAATAATGTGAACTGAGACTCTGATAGAAATAACTTGGTTCTGTATTGGCCTGTGGTAGGATTTGAAAACACTTTCTTGTCAGAGGTCTTGGGGTTAATTAGGAATTAAATATGCGGGAACAGAGAGGTTCGGGTTAGTTTGTACACTTGTAGTGAAAAACAGAGGAAGGAAAAATGGCTAATTGAGCAATAGAAATAATTTCAAGGTCTTTGTGAATTATTACTGATTTGGCAAACAGAACATTGTACTGGGATAGGTTTGGGATAGATTTATAAGGAATTTTTCTGTAGTCCATCAGTTTGATACCGCATATCTAAACTAGTTTAATAATTATCATGTAATTTTAGTTTGATTTTATGGCTTTTTATGGAAGCCATGGAAGCTTATTATTTTCCAAAAAGTCAGTGGCGTCTGCTTAGTTCTTTCATTTTCCTTTAAAGGTTTAAGGATGTATCATGGAGGATAATTTGAGAATGAGGGAGACATTGAGTGAAATAGATAAAACTCACTGCGGCTTTGAGTGAATACGACATATATTTCGGTTCGAAGATGGAAGGGAATATTGGAAGAGAAGATAGAGCGGAAAAGATGACCAAGTTCCGAGAGAGCCCTGCAGAGGAAGTCTTTGGAAGTTGGGGAGGAGAGTAATTAAGGAATTACGTTATATGCACAAATCTAGATATAACTGAAGATTTTAGGATTAAAAAATACATGTTGAAAAAGTAAAATTAATCCAGAATCGATCACGGTTAGAAAAAAAAAAAAAAAACCAAAACAAAATAAACGTCTCTATGTTCAAGTTATGATGAAATGGCCTTTAACATAGAAAATTTAGTAGAGTGGAACGATCTTAAGTCAAATTAATGATTGTGAATGGTATAAAAAGATTTAAATATGCCAAGAGTTTGATATACAGAAATTTTTCAATAATTTATAAAAGAAAAAATAATAGGAAAAGTCAAAGTTGGGAAGAAAAATTCAAAAGCCGTTTGGATTGGAACGAAAAACACAATTAGCGAATGGAATAGGAAGTTTGTAAAATGGCATTTTATGTATAATGTCAAGAATATAAAGAGTGTGAAGAATCTTAGCGGAGACAATGTTAAGGATATGTGATTGATAGCCATTCCATCATGGAGATGGAAGTGGCAAAAAGTTTAAATGGATTACCCAGTATTTTAATTACTGATTTTTCACAATGGAAATTTTAAATTACAACCCAGTATAAGTGTTTTAGAATACAAAATATGTACAAAAACAAAACAAAAAAGAAACTTCTAAGTAGCTATTGGAAGGGCTTATGGAGTTAAGGTAGAGTATTCTGCACTAACAAGCCAGTGAACGCTTGGAGTGAGACTGGTCGCTTGGAACCATATATCAGATTAAACGTCGAAGCTGACACTAAGCTGGACGAACTGCGCTTTCCCAGCCACAACAGGGCTACCTTCCTTCGCTCTCATTAGCCACCGTTTTGCCCATCATTAAACTTTCAATTCCTCTCTCTTGTGTGTGTGTATGTGTGGGAGCGATCAATCCTGCTTAATTTGTAATGGAATTTCGTTAGGTAACATTTATTTCAGCAATGACACCATTGCCCATGCCTCATTTTAGTAGCGATAAGCGCTGATCCTTTCTTACTTGGATGGTTAACTTTCAAATTTCGGAAATTAGAAGTAATTAGTAAACCTTAATCCCTTATTCATCAGTAAGCATTTCTATTCACACGCTTGTTCAGACAAAATTAAAAACTGCTGAAAGGTTCTTTCAACACTCTGCAGAAGTGTGCAGAAGTTTATTACCTTCGAAATCAAAATCAAAGCGATGCAGTGCTAATCGAGTGAAGGAACAAATAGAGCATTGGGTTCATGGCGACAACAAGTTAGCTATTAAGTGTTCATTCTGCGACTCAATAGAGTTACGTCTCAAACTGCTGTTATATTAGAAGTTTTAAATTTATCTAATAAATTTAATTAAAAAAAAAAAAAAAAACATTATTCAATGTGACAAGAGGAATAATGAAAATGGCCCTCAAAATTCTTGAGTGGTGCTTCAAAGTTTATTTTAACCCCGGGAAACACTTAATTAAGAAAAGTTTATCTTGTAGTCCTGCGCCTTTCAACAGTGAGTAAATATTCTTTGTTACATGTTTTAATAAGACACTGTCCTTTGATATATTCACACTCAGGTATAATCCCCGAAAAATATTATGTTACTATTGCTCTACTATTTTCGACTGGCTTCTGTCGTATGTATTTTATTCAATATTGTGATTAAAAAATAGATCAAGAGATATTGCTATTAAAAATATACAAGAGAAACATATTATTTTCCAAGCGTAGCTATATGTAGTCTATCCAATGTAGCCATTGATTTTAAATCTTTCATCCTCTTTTTTTAAATCTCAGATTAGCCGTATAAAACCGATATTTGCAATTAATACCATTGCATTTGATTACGAGACTTATCCTATTAGTTCTTCTTTAGGATTAAAAAAAAGTATTTGACTTCAATGTGGCTCAAAGCCATTTTTTTTTTACAATGGAATTAGATACGACTACTCTAATTTTATGTTTTTCATCTCCCTTTTCCCTCATCTCACTTTTCTTATTTTCATTTCTTCAAAAAATTCAACTAAGCATAAAATAAGTTCATGCCATTACATATATTGCCATTGTATAATGAGTTATGCTTGTAAATTACTTCACATGCACTAACATTGTACGATTTTAAAAGTAATTATTTACAACAAAATCATTTTTAATTATTTGAATACGATTCTTCAGGGTCCGACAAGGATTAGATTACTCCGAATATTACCAAGTGGAGGCGGGAGTTCCACAAGGTAGTGAGTTCGGGCCCATCCTTTACATCCTGTATACTGCCGATATCCCCTCTCATCCTAACACACTTCTTGCAACCTTTGCTGATGACCAAGCAATCCTTTCTTCCGATGCCGACTCCTATACTGCCAGGAAAAATCTCCAACGACATCTCATGGACATACAGCGATGGTGCCAGCTCTGGCGCATTAAGGTCAACGAAAGCAAATGCTGTCATGTTACGTTCACACTAAGGAAGAAACAGCCTGGCAGAATTTACTTTAATGATATTCCTATCCCTAATTCCGACTGCGTCAGATATCTGGGCTTTCGTCTTGACTCCCGACTAACATGGAACACACACACAAAAATCAAAATACAGGAACTAAATAGGAGATTTGGACAACTTTACTAGCTGCTAAACCGCAAGTCAACTTTAACTGTGACTAACAAACTAACTCTTTACAAGAATTATGGAGTCGAACTGTGGGGAACTGCTAAACCATCCAACATCCAAAGAATACAGTCCTTTCAATCCAAAATCCTAAGAATCATAGTTGATGCACCATATTACGTAACCAACTCCTTGCTCCACAATGACCTTGAAATCCCGTTTGTAAAAGAAGTTATCACAACCCGTTTTAATAAATTCCACTCTGCCCTTTCCATGCATCCCAATCCTCTAGCCCAAACTCTATCTAGTATTACCCATCCTAATAACCCATCACGCCGCCTGAATAGGAAATGGCCGCGTGACCTCCTCATTGCCAAAACTTCCTTATAAGAATTTTAAAAAAAACAACAATAAAACAAACTATTGTAAATAGTGCTTTAGGAGTACTGCCATTGGGCAGCTTCTCCACCAAGCAAAATACACGCTAATTTAAATTTTTTTAAAATTATTATTTTATTTTATTTATGTTATTTATTTTATTTTTTTAAGTTGTGTATGAATATATTTTTTAGTATTAATTCATATTGTACATTATTGTTATATTAGTACATATTTATTAATTACTTTGAGAGCTCATTACAAGATGCACGCTGTGTAGGATGTAATTTCTAAATTAAAAAAAAAATATTTGAATTACCGAAAATTTAATTATCGGTATTCATTTAACTACAATGATTACCCTGGTTAAGTATTATCGTCATACTGATTGCCTATTAATTAAAAAAGTAACTATTTATATTGATATCAATAGTCTTAGACACTTTTATAGTGAAGTTCTAAGAATCAGCTTAAGTAGAAATATTGACATATAATATGGAGAGTTTTCTTGACCGCAGATATTATTATTAGATGTTTTTTTGTTGGGGTTCGGTCAAGGTAGATCCAAAAAAAAAAAAATACAAATTAAAAAGAAAAGTTTTTTTTAATTTCTCTGCTGACGTTTCGGCTTACATTGTAAGTCATCTTCAGGGCTTAACATGAAGGCGAGAGGGGAACGTCATGTCCCTAAGATCACATTTTCATGACTGACGTTCCCCTTTCGCCTTCATGATAGCCCTGAAGATGGCTTACGATATAAGCCGAAACGTTGGCAGATAATTTAAAAAAAAAACAACAATTTTTTTAAAAATTTGTATTTGCTTGGATCTACCTTGACCGAATCCCACCAAAAAAATATCTAATAACTTTACATTTAATTACACAGGACATTTAATTAGTGAATTTTTTTCTTTTTACGTTGAACCCTTATGAGTTACATACTAAACTATAATTAATTTTGCTTTTTGTTTTAATATAAAACTTTATCAGTAATTACATTCAAGCATTTTTGTACCATGTAATGTGCTGGTTGATAATAATAATAATATTTAAAATGAAAGTTAAAATAAATATGCTCATGAGATTTAAAAAAAAAAAAAGAATAAAATAATAGAAATTTTATTAAAATTTCAAGTTAATAATAGATAAAAATTAATACAAGTTAACGTGAGTGAATTAACAGTGTATAATGATAATTAAAGTAAAAGAAAAATAAATAAATGTTACTATTAGCTTGTACTTTGCTTGTCAACGCTGTCCAGTATCTGAAAAAAATAACTAAACAATCATACTAGAACTTTTTTTTAGATATTTTTGGTAAGCTCCTTTTCCTATACATAAACTCCATTCAAAACCTAATGATTTAAGATTTGCCTAATTGATTAGATAAGGACGAAGAAAACTTAGCAAGCTGTTCTAAACAAGAGAGAGAGAGAGATAAGTAGGAATATCTGTTAAGTTGTCCAGTGTTAAGTTGTCGAATGGCTGTGTACCGGCTGTCGGCGGCTAGGTACAAATGGTGAGGTCAGAAGAAATAGGAGTCCACCTGTAGGTGACATGACCCTATTCAGGAGAGGGCCTTACTCAAAACTACCCCTCCCCTCCCGACCCCAAACAGCTCTCTTCTTGTTCTCGGCCAGTCTTGTTTTGGTTCGCCCCCCACAATCCCCAGAGCAATATCACAGGGGAATTTAGTGAAAGTATCAGTAGGCACTTGCAGTTTAGAAGTGCATTCTGCAGTAATGCCCGCACTCTCTTGGGTAGCAGCGTTAACAGCTTTATTACCTTAAGCGGGAGGGAGAGGTTCAAATGCACATCTTTAGAAGTGTTACGCGATAAAGGTTATTATATGAGTAAAATCAAATTTTGTCTCATTTATACTGAACGTAGTTAATGACATTTAAGTATGAGCGGCTTCCTTTTTTATTTATTTTTTATTTTATTTATTTTTTAAACCCAAATTGAAAAGTAAGCCGAAATGTCGGCGGAAAATAATTTTTTTTAAAAATTGTATTAGTTTTGGATCGACCACGATCGAACCCAAACCAACTCTCTACTAATAATCCTCAAAAAATTATATTTAAAAAAGATTATATTTAATTTAATATTT
>KZ807310.1:158607-180738 GCA_000696205.2 Oncopeltus fasciatus | reverse complement strand
TAGTGTTTTTTTTTTTTTTTGTTTTGTTTAGAAATACTTAAATTATGAACTCCCTCTTTGAGTTCTGAGCTCTTAACTTCAGACCAAGCTTTCAATTACTTGATTGAAATGATTCTACGTTCCTGTCATTTCAAAATTGTATGGCTTGCTTCCAATATCAATGACTCAAATTCATATCGACTACTAATAAAGAACTATTGTAATAATAATATGATGGTACAATTTGACATACTATTTCTTTTTTGCTTCTGTGCTTTGACTGCTGAGGTTATTTGCGCTGGCCTTACATATGACATATTATTATTATTATCAAAAAGAATTCCTATCTATATTCCCCGGTATTTATGTCATTGATATAAACTGCTCTCTTGTTATCCTATATTCCAATCCTTACCTCTTAGTCATGCAGATTTGTTCCAGGTGACAACACTTCCCCACTCGCCTTCCTGATAGATAGGTGAGATGAACTTCTACACATAGTGCTATAGTTTTCCAAAATATATCATATAAAATCTTTTTTAGTTACGCTAAGTTTATGTAGAAATAATGTAAATCATGTAATTTTTTTTCTCATGATTTCTTATGGCATTATCTTTAACTTTTGGATCAACCTCGATGGAACCCCACAAATTTTCTACTCATGTTTGCGGATGAGTCGGGTGGGAAATCTTGCGAACTCATTTTTTTAACAGACTTATTTGAGATAAAATGTGTCATGTCTCGTCACCTAATACCCCCCCCCCCAAAAAAAAACCTTATTAGTTCTACTAAACGCGCGGGTGACAGTGTGATTGGCCACGTTGCAAGCGGGCTAAAATGGAATAGTTGCCCTCAGATATTTACCAAACTATGCCCGTCCTCTGATGAGATATACTTCGAACCACAAAACCCTGGAAATTAATGCCCCGTACTGGGCCACTCATTTCCAGTGGCAGTAAAATCATAAAACGAGGTTAATTACCCGGCAAAGAGTAACCGTAAAATAACCAATACCGTAATACTACTTCTCTATTCAGAATCGTAAAGGAGAATTGCAAATTGCTCATATTTCAAATTTCTTGATGTGATGTTTTACGGTCACCAATTAAACTTGAACAGTTTATTAAATAATTGGTACATCATATTCATTGGCGTTCGTCGTACCTTTTTTAATTTGAATTATCAAATTGCTAATTTTTCTGCCCAATTATTGATTTTGATGTATTGCGCAAGTCGTAAAATGGAACAATTCAAAAGAATGTTTTATATCGAATTCGGTGCAATTTTATGTGTTATGACATAACAAAGAGCTAATTTGGTGCCACTTTGTAAATGTCCATATTGTGGTTTATGACTGCTTGTGTCATTATATGTTTAATATGTGGATAAATAAAATCAGAGTTATTTCATTATTAATAATTTGATAATTTGGTGTGTGAAATAAACATTATTGGAGCAAAAGTACAAGCATTCTTCCCTATACAATATTTGTGTTTAAAAATTACTTATGTAATTTATATTTTCTTTACAGTGGGACATCGGGTCACGGTGAGATGATGGTTATGGTACTGTACTCCCAGGTTTGACGCTCAGAGTGCACAATTAGTTTTTCATTCCTTGCTTCTGTTTGCAATGACCTAGAGGATAATTGGTTTGCTTCTAGGGAACACCCAGTTCTATTCGGCAGCCCATATAGATTTACTTTAACGAATTATTTAAGTTCTTACAATTTTACTAAAAGTTTATCGGGTATCATTTTACTAAGCTACACACAAAAATTCCATGTGAAATAAGTGAACTATCGTTACAGGGCATTTATAACTAATCGTAGCATCAGAAAGATTGATAAAACACGGGTCAATGTGACTGTTATCGAGTTTAAATCGCAGTTAATTTCTTCAAGTCACGGATATTTAAATGAAAAGCAATTTGAAATGAGCCCCCATTGTCATATCTATCTGTTCCGCTTTTTCATGAAAATGTGAGATATGTTATCTTGAGTTTCATGTAGTGTTATGGTCCTTGCTGTATTATATAATCATAGACTAAGTATAATTTTCTATCTCATTTACCTTGTTTATCTTTTCAAAATACCGTATTAGTTTAGCATGAGTTCAAGGCCCTTATAACACTTAAAGATTTATGAATTTGTAATATTTAAGATCGTGAAGTTGAGGCTGAGATTTCATAGTAAATTGCTATTCACCACTACATCTTCATACACATTTTATAATCTTTAAATCAGTTGATTTGTGAATATGAATCATTAATACAAGAAATGTTTGATTAGAATAAAAAAATCTTTGTACTCGAACCCGGGTCTCCTGATTTCCGGGCAAGTATGCTGGCCTTTGCACAAGTGAGCAAGTATTGTGACCAGCATACTTGACCGGAAAGCAGGAGATCCGGGTTCGAGTCCCGGCTGAGGTAGCAAGATTTTTTAAATTCTCTCTTGCATTTTATTGTATAAAATTTATCGTGGGATTAAATACCACAACATAAATTATTATTTAAAAATTAATCATTAATTGTTGAAATTCATTTCTTTCGGAATATCTTGAATATTAATAAAGAGGATACAGAAAAAGAGAGAGAGAGAGAGAGAGAGAGAGAGAGAGAAAATGTGATATAACACAACAAAGAAAGTGTGAGTGAGAGTATTAGACGGAGGGAGAGAGAGAGAAAGAGAGAGAGAGAGAGAGAGAGAGAAAATGTGAGAGAACACAACAAAGAAAGTCAGAGTGAAAGAATTCGAAGAAGAGAGTGGATGAGAGAANGAGGGGGGGAGAGAGTGAACAAGGGGGGGGGGGAGAAGAAGAGAGACCGGGAAAGACAGAAGAAGGACGGAAGAGAGACCGAGCCGAGAAAGAGAGTGAGTTTGGGGAGAGGCGAGGGGGTAGAGAGATTACGTACGTATGAGAGCAAGTGAAAGGGTTGGAATGAGAGAGGGTAGGGGATGAAGGATTACACGTGGGACTTGTGTAGTGCTATAATTTTTCACCTGAGTCCAAGCATGTTGTCGCTAATCGGTATTCACTATGGCGGGGAACAGAGGGAAGCGCCCTCACTGTGAAGTGGAGCAACTAACGAGCCCTGCAAAGGGATCTTTTCCGCTAGAGTCATCTTCCCTAAGGGTGATTTATTTCTGTCGGCGCTTTCTGTTCCCACGTCCGAGCTGCACGTACCTGCCTGACGATACATCCGCTCCACCTGTGTCTTTTAGTTCATTCATCTTTAGTTCATCAAGATATCCGTCATGACAACAAGTTTTTAGATGAATCTTTACATTTCTAGAGATTCTAGAGAAAGAGAGAGGTGCAGATTTTCCAGTTAGTCAATTGATTAAAGCTGAAACTTCAGAAAAGCCATTATTGGATTTAATGCAAATAATGTCTCAAGACAATATATTAACATAAGATTTTTCAAAGCGATATCTGATTTTACATATTGAGGTATACGACTCGGCCTCCCTGGTCGGTCATTGACCACAATCACACTGCTTTCTGTTACACTGTATTTCTTCTGTCCTTCTTGTCCAAAGGTTTAGCTTTTTAACTTAAACCAATTTAGTTTCAGTTTTAAAATTAAAATTAAATCAAATTCTATAATGGAATCTCTTTCTTCACAGAGAAGAGTTTCTTCACAGAGTCTCTTTCTTAACTCTGTAGGCAGAGTTTTTTAATAGTGAAAATCAGTCCAGGGGAAGAGAGATATAGAGAAAGAGTAAAATAAGTCTTTTGTCTAATATAATTTTTAAAAAGGCTAAATAATTAACAGTGGCTTAGCTTTTCTATTCTTTAATTTGCTTATGATACAAACGACATTTAGGAACATTACTTAGGAGGTTGAGCGGGCCTTTTTATTTTTAAAATATAGGAAGTAAAATCTAAATAATTTTTGGCTGAAATGCGATGAAAGGATGGGGGTTAAAGAAATTCTTATTAAAAACCAGGAGGGATGGTCAACTCCCACCCTCCTATTTAGCCGAAATCTATCCTCAGCATTAATGCTATTTCCTTTATTGTCTTTTTCGGCTTTCAATATTTAATTAGTTATTTATAATTATTCATATAAAACTTTAACGAAGCTTGGAAAATTTTTCTTCACTTTTCACTACTGCTCCGACGGACCTTTTATATATTTTTTGCTTTAGTGCCCAAAATAATAATTAGTGCATTCCAAATTTTTCTCGCATTAAGACTCATCTCTGGAAACCTTTGTCTATCTCCCCACGCTTCGCTTTTCTAGAGCCTTAGTATCCCTTTTGTCAGCCATGAATCGGTATTCCGAAGTTGGAGCACTCAAGTTGTCTTCCTACAAGAACTTACAATGTAGGGTAATTTTTCAGGGACAATAACAAAAATGGCACATTGACTGCATTATGTGCTCGCAAGTACAGCTCTTTTCAAATATTTCACGCTAATCGTCTTACAGTCTTACAGTTACAGGGTGTGACAGGGGTGCATTAACGGAATTTCATGAATTTGGTTTAAGCGAATTTCCTACAGGAAAAAAAGTAATTAGTTTAAATTTATAAAAATACTGTTAAATTTGTTGATTTAAAAAATAGTGACTATTCACGTATATGTAAATGTGGCTAATCATGATTANATTGTGCGAAATAATATAAAATATTAGTTTGGAGACCTATCTGATGTTTATGTAAGGTCTTTTATAAAATATTTTAATTTTTATTTAAGTGCGAATATGTACTTGAATAAATTATTATTATATCTAAAATATTTAACCTGTCAGATACCGCGTGACCAATTCGTGGTTTATTTCGTTTCTGATCTGTCAACTGAGATTGTAGGTAAAAAATTTCTTATTTACTTCCTTATTCAATCCATTCGGTTCCTTATTCTGTATTTAATTAATCGTGTTTCTTCCAGTTGTAAGGACGACTGCTGCAAGTACTTTTAAAATTTGACCTTTTCATTAATTTCTTCCAATTACCGTACATTTCCTTTTCGTGACTTTAGAATTATTTTTATTCCTTTCTTTCTCATTATTATACATTCAAGTCCCGTCCTCCATTTATCTCATTTCTATAACGTTTATCTTCTTAAATAAAAATTTCATATATTGATTATTGAACTTAAAATAATAGGTAAATCCCTTAACTGTATTTACAAGCAGTTATGGCATCCATATAATACCACTTTGGTATTATCTATGGTTGTACAGACAATCTGCAATATATATATATATATATATATACACATATATATAATGAAATTTCTGAAATTTTTCATACAAAGAATTGAGCTAGAATACATATTATAAAACAAATGAAAAAAAAATAATAAGCACATTTACTTATTTTTGAAGTCAAAAATATATTATGTCTCAATAACAGAGTAGTTTTCATCACTTAACAGGAGTAGTAAATAGAGTAGTTTTCATCACTTATCACAAACCCACTTAACACTTATCACTAATCTGATACCATGTTGGGGTGAGAGGCAGTGCACCTCCCACTGACTGGTGAGTTATAGGGAATTCCTTCTTTTGGAAAAGTAAATCTGGCTGTGAATATTGTCAGAAGACCGTTCTCGACTCTTCCAGCTTAACGAGAGAAGAGATGAGGCCACACTCCTAATTGCTTCCTCTTCACCTTATCCTTCCTCTTCCAAAAAGAAAAAAAAAGCCTACCTAATGGCGCCTCCACCTATTCCTAAAGCAGATCCCGCGGTCAACCAGTGAGTATCTTTTGGCGCCCTGTTTCAGTCTCAATGGTACGGAAAGATATTCCGTATATTCATAGAGGGTCATCACTCAAGAGCCGCGTTCACTAAGAGAATTCATTTCATTCAGTTAATGAATATCTGTATTTCTTTGTTATATAGTCCCCAACTACTTACATATCTCAATCTTTCACAATAAACAAATGTTAAGTTTCGTTTGCTGCTCTGCTTTATGTACATGCATTTGACATTTCAGGTAATCTCCCTCTCCTATTTATTCGATTTCGTACAAAATATTAAATCAGTTCAACTTTTAAATATTTAAAAGACAAATGCCTAAAGTTTTACCATGCTGTAGAGTAAAACTTTAGTTTTGTCTAAGTTAACGCCCCTCGTACTTCTTGATCTTCACTGCATAAATCCTAAAATATATATTTTATTACTAACTAAATATTTAATAGTTTCGTCACTCTACACTAAATATTACGCGCGCTATGTTGAAAAAACTTATTTTACTGAGATTTCGCTCTTAACAGACTAATTTTCAGTTTATGTATACAAATTCAAAATTTCATTAAGACAAACAACAAATTTAAAGAACCCATGCAAATAGTTCAAGTTCTCTGTGGAACTCCTAAAATATTTTGTTAATAATGAATAATCGAGAGTGGTGTCATTGGTCACATTGAATGTCATTTTTAATTTCATTGTAATCAAATTACAACATGTTTTTCTTATTTAACAGAATGTAATAAACAAATAAAAGTTGATAAATAAAAAAATAGAATATAACTGTTTAGTCTCATTAATCCAAAATAAATATTACGCCCACTACTATAGAAAATAAATATAAAGTGTTTTGAACAATTAATGAGAGGGAATAGAATAAAAAATCTATCTGTCCCAGCCAGAAATCGAACCTGGATCTCCTTCTACCTGGGCCGGCGTGCTTGACCATTGCACCACCAGGACGAGCTAGATATCTTATTAAATTTCCAATTTTTTATTCTATTCCCTCTCATTAATTGTTTAAAATTTACGTGGGATAATAAACCACTACCAAATAAATATTTATAAAGTGTTTTATTTTCACTCATGTTGGTTTGAGTTTACTCAATAACAAACTTGTCCATTTTTAATAAAATATATAAGCTAAACGTTTTGTTTTAATTATTTTTTTGAATTGGTGACTTGGATATCTCCCAAGGGGAAATGTGCCTAGCGAGGGATTGGACTAAGAGACCTAAGGGTGTGTGTACTGACCTATGGTGGTGATGACGGTGAGGGAGTACAGGAGAGAGCCGGAGAAGGACCAGTGCACCTCTTGCTCGGAGGCGGTAGTCCGCACCACGCGGGCTATCTCCCAAGGGGGAATGTACCTAGAGAGGGATTGGACTAAGAGACCTAAGGGTGTGTACTGACCTATGGTGGTGATGACGGTGAGGGAGTACAGGAGAGAGCCGGAGAAGGACCAGTGCACCTCTTGCTCGGAGGCGGTGGTCCGCACCACGCGGGCTATCTGGTTCTCGAGCTGCCTCAGCTCGGCGTGCACGAGCCTCGTCCAGTTCCGCTCGTACAGCACGTTCAGCCGCTCTGAAACACACACCACATCTCTCAAATGAACAGTCCTAGGGCTCATTCTTTCATTGAGAGGACTGCTCTCAAAAAGGAAAAAAAAAAAAAATACGATAATTTTAAGGCAATGTTCATTAAACTGCCTGCATGACTTGGACCATTTTACATTGAGATATATTTTTTAAGAAATTACTAAATCTTACTTACCTAATTTTTTTCCTTGTAAGAATCTTAACAACTTTCCATTTAATATTTAATTTTTTATCTTTCGAGAAACGTAAGATTAGAAAAATATAAATATGGATAAAGTAATTCTGCCGGAAATTGTTAAATTTCATATGTGATTGATTTTAATACTGAGAATGCGACTATAAAAATATTTTTATTAAAATTTTGAAGTGTCAAAATTAGGATGTCCAATAACATTTAAAATTTTATTTACTTAAAATATGTATAGTACTTCTCATGTTATTAACAGAAGAATAAATGCTCTTAAGGTAATAAAAGTAATAAATAATAGGATATGAAAATAAAATATTTTCGCAAAAGTGCTGCATATTTATCAAATTTTTAAAGAAATTAGGAAAAGGAAAATTCTCACAGTTTTTGTTGTTTTTGTACATTGCATTCTGAACTGAACACAATTCATACAACCCACACACGGTCTATGATCTCCTCTCTCAAATACAAATAAGTTAATGACTTCATCTTTCATGTCTGACAGTACACTGGGAGAGAAAAGCTCCTAAATAAGGAAGATAGGAGTACAGTACAATTCTACAGGTTATATTCTAAAATTTCTTCCACACAAATATAAACAAACACACCATTTTCTCTTAAAAATAACTATAGAAGTTGAAAGTTACAAAATTGCTTTCTTGTTCATTGTTTTTTTCGCAACACTAATTAAAAAAGATAGAATTAAAGAAATTTCTGTGTTTCAATCAAAAATTTGTTCAGTCTTTCACAGAATTCCAGTCCCATTTTTTTTAAAAACTATATTTCAAAAGAAATCTAATTATTGAGTTAGATTATGAGTTTTGTTTCTATGGCGCGCAAACNTATATATATATATAATTTGAAAGGACGATATGTTTAATTTATTCTTACTTATTGTTTCTCAAAGGAAATTATTGAAGAAATGTATCAAAGGTATTGCAATGGAGCCAACTTGAGCAAATTGATTTTCTCGAGAGCGAATCATTTAGAATAAATTAGATAAAGTGACATTGCGAATGTTAGATAAAGAAAAAAAATATATATATCTTGTCCTAATTTTAATTAAATAGGAATAATAACCCTCTGATTAGTAAGACGCATTGCAGGCTTCATTACATTGGCGTGATAGAAGGAATGATGGAGCAAAAAGTTTCAGAAAGGTGAGTACAACTCGCCAAGCCTTCGTTTAATATCCATATGACATTCGTCCTTAAGGAAAACACTTTAGATCGAACAAACTCTAATTTAGTCCAAAAAGTAATAAATAAGTCCTTCAAATAAAAACAATAAACACAGAAACAGCAAATATTTAATTATAANACCACTCTTCACCAATCCTACTTTGGAGGAAAATAAAGAGGCCAAATTTTATATGTAAACTTGTTTTTACAAATAATAGTTCAATGAGATAGTTAATAAGCTGAAATCGGTCGAAAGGAAAGTCGGGTTTTGAGAGAGATCTGATTGAAAAATCGGCAATTTGTTCATTGCTAATAGAAACAAGAGATTAGGATTGTAAAAGTAATTCTCCAACATATTTATTTGATAACATAAAATATGTGTTTTGATAAGTATATTTAAGACATGGTGAATATCTGGGAATGACTTATTAATTCGAAACTTAATATTGTGCGAAATAATATAAAATATTAGTTTGGAGACCTATCTGATGTTTATGTAAGGTCTTTTATAAAATATTTTAATTTTTATTTAAGTGCGAATATGTACTTGAATAAATTATTATTATATCTAAAATATTTAACCTGTCAGATACCGCGTGACCAATTCGTGGTTTATTTCGTTTCTGATCTGTCAACTGAGATTGTAGGTAAAAAATTTCTTATTTACTTCCTTATTCAATCCATTCGGTTCCTTATTCTGTATTTAATTAATCGTGTTTCTTCCAGTTGTAAGGACGACTGCTGCAAGTACTTTTAAAATTTGACCTTTTCATTAATTTCTTCCAATTACCGTACATTTCCTTTTCGTGACTTTAGAATTATTTTTATTCCTTTCTTTCTCATTATTATACATTCAAGTCCCGTCCTCCATTTATCTCATTTCTATAACGTTTATCTTCTTAAATAAAAATTTCATATATTGATTATTGAACTTAAAATAATAGGTAAATCCCTTAACTGTATTTACAAGCAGTTATGGCATCCATATAATACCACTTTGGTATTATCTATGGTTGTACATAATATCATTAAGAGAAAAACGCATATTAATAAATTTATTTAGGAAAGGGACTTCGGTCGTTGGTCGGCTTTAGTATTTATGCTTTCTGTACAAACCGTCGAATAAAATAATTTTTGGCACAAATCAGTTAATGAGGTGATTTTAAGGACAAAGAAAATGTATATATCTAAAATCTTTTTAACAATAGGTTTGTGAAAAAGTTTGCAGAATTTAAATGCTATATAATGTTATTATTCACAATTTATTTTTACAGAAAAATACATATAGGAGGAAAGACTTTAGAACGTCATTCTTCCCACCAGAAAGTCTAGGTTCTGCTTATGATTGATCATACTTTCTTTTCTCGCTCACTACTTTCGCTAATTTTTTATGATCCTGGATTATATGAACAATCCTATGAGTAATGCCATTAGTCATTTACTCTTCTCCATGTCTATTTTTTTTCTTTAATCGTTTCCTTCCTTTTAAACCGCATAGGATTATGAAGGTGGAGAGGGAGGGGTTATCTACAGGTTACCATCCCATTCTAAACATCCATGGCTTAGGACAAGCTTTTATTTATTAAATAAAGGCTTGTCCTGAGCTGGACTTGAACTCGCAGAGCCAGGATTGCGATACCAGTATGGATCTCCGGGGCTACCCTGACGTCTTTGTATTCATCTTTAACACTAAGGCCGATCCTGAGCGACAATCTTCTCTAAATTTGTAGTTAGTCACGATTACGTGATGCATTACCATTGAAAAAAAATTTATTCATTTCACACAAATGATAGTTATTTATTATTTATGTATGGTTTTATATTTAAGGATAGTATAAATGATAATTTCATATAAAAGTATGAACATCATATAATATTATAAATATCAGATATAACATGACATCATAAGGTATTTCATTTTTCATACGTAAATTCCACTTCAAAAATGCTAGATATACTAAACAAGAAATGCCTGAAGGCTGAGTGGGTTAGACTGAAATCAATTTCATGAATGGGATATATATCTCAAGATATTTATACATTTTTTATAATTCATGCTGAATAGCATGATTTTCTCATACATTAAATTTCTCTGAAATAATTGAACTTTTAAAGTATAAAGTGTAAGATAAAATCAGATTTTCGTTTTTTGTCCGAGTAAATACAATAAGAATATTGTTTATTTTGGGAAGCAACATAATTCCAAAACAATGCACAGAGATAGTCTATGTATAACAACGGGAAAAGTTCTTTGTGCTCTAATCCTATCTTGAATACTGCGAATCCTCTCTGTCACAATCCTATCTGCTCCGGACAGTTGTCCCGGAAGCCAACTCATTCTCACTTCTGGCCATTGACGAGCAGAGCTCACCTCATCCTACCCCATCCCAAAAAAGTCAAGAGAATCCATTGAAAGGTCAATAGAAAGTATTGGCTTTTAGGATAGCCCGTTTTATATCATTTCCTCTTAACAACAGGAAAACCTTGGCAATAAAACATAAATAATATACTTTAGCATATCTACTTATGACTGCCATAAATTCCCTCTAAATCACTATTAAGAGTATGTCCATTTATTTTTTAAAATAAACGGCCTGAAATGAAAATAATTTTTATTGAAATTTTCAGATTGAAGAAAATTGTAGAACGTGAAATATAGGCAGAGAAAACGGTCACAGCTAAGTGGTACCCTGAGCAGTGCCTGCCTTAAGTCATAGAGCCAATGAAAAACCTGGGGCCGAAATGATGTATGGACTCTCACCGTCACCATGTTCTAGCCCCAGAACCTCCACCGAGTACTTCTCCGCTAAGTGACGTCTGGAGAACCCTCACAGTCCAGATCTTGCTAGCTCTGACTTCGTTCTGTTACCGCCTGTGAAAATGAAGCTCAAAGATAAACTTTTTTCTGATGGCGAGGATCTTATCAGGGCTTGAGATAACGAATGTTTCTCACTCCCTAATATACATATTTAGTTGGAAATTTAGAGATAATAGCTGTAACAGGCTCGAAGTTTAAATTTTAATAAATAAGTATACATTTTTGGTAAATTTCCCGCTAATAAATCTAGCTATTTTATTGGTTCTATGACGTGAGTTTTGAAAAATTTCAACCACTCTTCACCAATCCTACTTTGGAGGAAAATAAAGAGGCCAAATTTTATATGTAAACTTGTTTTTACAAATAATAGTTCAATGAGATAGTTAATAAGCTGAAATCGGTCGAAAGGAAAGTCGGGTTTTGAGAGAGATCTGATTGAAAAATCGGCAATTTGTTCATTGCTAATAGAAACAAGAGATTAGGATTGTAAAAGTAATTCTCCAACATATTTATTTGATAACATAAAATATGTGTTTTGATAAGTATATTTAAGACATGGTGAATATCTGGGAATGACTTATTAATTCGAAACTTAATATTGTGCGAAATAATATAAAATATTAGTTTGGAGACCTATCTGATGTTTATGTAAGGTCTTTTATAAAATATTTTAATTTTTATTTAAGTGCGAATATGTACTTGAATAAATTATTATTATATCTAAAATATTTAACCTGTCAGATACCGCGTGACCAATTCGTGGTTTATTTCGTTTCTGATCTGTCAACTGAGATTGTAGGTAAAAAATTTCTTATTTACTTCCTTATTCAATCCATTCGGTTCCTTATTCTGTATTTAATTAATCGTGTTTCTTCCAGTTGTAAGGACGACTGCTGCAAGTACTTTTAAAATTTGACCTTTTCATTAATTTCTTCCAATTACCGTACATTTCCTTTTCGTGACTTTAGAATTATTTTTATTCCTTTCTTTCTCATTATTATACATTCAAGTCCCGTCCTCCATTTATCTCATTTCTATAACGTTTATCTTCTTAAATAAAAATTTCATATATTGATTATTGAACTTAAAATAATAGGTAAATCCCTTAACTGTATTTACAAGCAGTTATGGCATCCATATAATACCACTTTGGTATTATCTATGGTTGTACAGACAATCTGCAATATATATATATATATATATATGAACACAGAAAAAGATACATAGAATAACAGATCGTGATGTGAACTATGATGATCACTCCATAGAAATATTGGCTAGGTATGACTTGACTTATGCCTAAACTAGGCTGATTTTTGAGGCCAATGGGAGAAAATAGAGCAGAGTGAAAGTGGGAGTGGAAGGGATACTTAGGTGTGAAGTTAATACATAAGGATGAGTACGGAAAGGGAGGAGAAAAAGGGGTAGATAGCAGAAGGGTCTAATGTCAACCCCCCCACTCCCCTGACATACAAAATGCAAGCTCTCTCTGAGGGGCCAATTAGAGAAAATGAGGCATTCCTAGTGCCGACCCAGCGCCATCTTTGTCTTTCTTAGCTCTACCTTGGAACCACTGGTGGCCCACCTGCCCCTTAACAATATATATATTTCACAAAGAAAAAAAAATAACCTACCATGAAAATATTGGCAATATGTTCTCGTAAACAAGAGCTATATGCGTGACTTCGATTAGGGCTGTATCCATGACTTTGCTTATGACACACCATCGACTTTTCTGAGATTGCAGGTCCTTTTCATTGCAGTGGTACGATTTTACTAAACATCCCTTAAAACCCAAGCTAGACCGTTTTTAAAATATTTGGAAAAACTTTAAATAAAGCATGGCAAAAATCTTTAAGTTTCGTTTTGAATATTGCCACAAATTATTTCTATGAGTTTAATTAAAAAATCTTATAACTGATTAATAAAAAAAAAATAAAAAAAACATTTTCCAAATTTTCCCTTCAGTTGGAATGCTCTTTTAATAAAATATTAGTGGTTTTATTTATGTACTGTGTTTCAATTGTATGTAAACAACTGAACTGACCCTGGATTCACTGAAACAAAAAGGCTTTTCCATGTTTTGCAAAATATGGACTTTCGATCTTAATTCAAACTTTGACATAAATTCGTTGAATTTATATGTCAAGTAGGATAAGATCAGGATCTTGGGCGGCAAACAGCTGGGTTATTACCCCTTGACTGTTAAATTTTGTTTTAAAATAAGTAATTATTATCCTGGTCTCCCATTATTTACAATCTAGACTTTTGCGGTTTTGTAGCTCTTATATTAGCACTAAGTATTAAATATAATATTTTATGGACAATATTGAATAAGGTGTAACATTGTAATTAAGGTGTCATTGCTACTTTATCACATTTTAGCTTCTTTTTTTTTTCTTTAATGTTTTTGTAAATTCCTTTTTTAGAATGAAGATCAGTTTGTTTAAAAAGGCCCTCCCTGTCTCATAGGGACACAGACAGTTGTCTTGCAGTTGATGGAAGTTCTCTTCAGGCCTTTTAAGTGAAATAAAGTTTGGTAAGCTGGGTGATCCTTGATGATATATGTTGGACATTCAGTTGGTTGTCGCAGGTTGGGCACATTGGTGAATCTTCTCTGGTTACCAGATGTAAATGGGTAAGATTAGTGTGCCCTATTCAAAGTCTTGTCAGGACAACTTCTTCCTTTCTGTTACCTCTGTTTGAACTGGACCACTTCTCGGTCGAGTCTTTTATGGCCCGTAACTTATTATAAGTTGGTTCCGCTTTCCACAGCGTATCCCAGTCCGCATAGGTTTAGCGTTTTAGTCAACATATAACATCGCCTGGTTGCATGATTTTTGTGGGAGGCGTGTTCTTAAGGGCTGCTTCTTACGCAGCCTTATCTTCCGTCTCGTTTCTCCTATAGGAATTTGACTATTTTGCCTTGGTTTTGAATGATGCATAAGTAGTGGAAAATTTGTATTAGTAGAGGACTTTGATTTTTTCCATTCTTTATACTATTTAAAGATGAGAGTGAGTAAGAATAAATGACATGGTCATTTTGATATGTTGTAATAACGTGGTAGAGAGCGAGGCATATTGCTTGCATTTCAGCCTTGAATATATAAGCTATGTGTGCCATTTCATGTTGTGAGTATGCTTGAATAATTTCAATTGCATTAGCTAAATTTTCATTATAGGGAAAGTTCTTCTTGAGCTTGGTTAGTCGTATGTCGATTATGGGTCTTTTCTTAACCATGGGGATTCTTTGATTTCTCCGTCCTATATGTCTATGGGTGGGAGAGAGTGGATGATGTTTCTATGAAGAATTGCTGAGGGGTCTGGCCGCTGAGGGTATTGCTGGTATATGGATAGTTTTTGGGTTCAAAGATATATTTATGAGCTGGGTTAGTTTATTTGTCAGTGAAGTTATTTGAATTATATCTAACAAACTAAAAAATGTATTAATTAATTTTAGAACCTCATGATTTAATTTGCGTTTCATTCTTTGGAAGGCTCAGAAAAGAAAAGTTATGTTTCGGAATGATGAGTGACTAAACCACGTGTCTGGAAGGGTGCCCTAATAATAATAGACCATTTGTGGAATGTGAAAAAACTATATGTGCGTGAAGATTGGAGAAAATCTCTAGTTCGAACGCACACTCGTTAGCAAAACTCTCATATAAAGCTTTCCGCCTTCTCATTTTTTTTTTTTTTTTTGCTCCGAAATGATGAGATTTTCTTCAGGAGTTATCTTGGAGAAGAGGAAGAGGAATAACTGAGGAAATAAGACAGGGAAGGAAAAGTACAGGACAGAGGGGAACAGGAGCCAAGACGGAACGCTCCCACCACAGCTCCGATAAGGGGCCCCGCGAAGAACCAATATAAAAACGGTTATTACCGCTCGCGTAGGAAAGGGAATGAAATTTCCGAAGACATCCTTCTTCGTCCTTCATCGAAGGCGTCTTCTCCAAGAAAATAAAGCTCTGCCTCTTTTCCCATCATCGCAGTCCAAATGAATATGACAAGCTCCCATCTCCATAGCTATGTAATTAACACAACTTGCTGAGTTTAAACGTGTGTTGAAAAGAAAAAAAAAATTAAAATAACTCTCTGGATAAGCGGAATGCAACGTGGGTGGAATTATTTAATACATTCTAGGGGTATTGATTAGAGGATGCCCTGCGAGCTGAATGTTGAATAGAACACTCACCAGAACAGAACGGCAATGAGGAATGAAGTAAAAGCTCGAATTGACTATTTCCGTTACAGTGCCGGTGGAATTAGATCAATTACAGTGCTAACTGTAGAGATAAAATCCGTGTTCAGGAATAATAAATTTTTATCTCTGATTTAAATTTTTGAATTCGTATTTAAATAACAGAGAAGCAAGAGAGAACATAATAAATAGATGAAAGTCGTTGCCCATTAAGTCAAAAGAGTTTGACGTGCTCGGGCATTTTTTATTTTATTAGTATTATAACATTTTGTCAAATAAATTCTACCCAACACATCGATAAAAAAAAGTGTATTTGACCCATTAAGTTATTTGTTTATTTAATTTCTATATCTGCGATTCGACCAAATGATGGTGGTCAAGGAAAACTCACTACGTAGGCTTTGATTTCTCGACAAGCAGAACTCGAACCCGCAGTTCCAGACATGAGACTGTCAATTGAACCCCTTCGGTTAAGACGGCTTAATAGATTCTTTAAGCAGTTCACAGAATAATAATCGAATAAATTATAAAATATGAAAAAAACAACAAAAAAACATGAAGGCCCTTATTTACATTAAATTAGAAAGTAAATGATATATATCTGAAGATAAATGGTCATTAATGGCCATATACTCTCTGATAGACTAAGACGATAAAATCCGAAATAAAACTCTTACAAAATGTGATAGTCATTTATGTTCTCAGACGCCTGTCCGTAAGAAACAATTAAATGAATCACTTTGGATCCGTAGAATGAGTTACCTTCTGACTCACTGATATTCTAATCAAGTTCAACTCAGTTTCGGTTGCTATAGAAACTTAAGATTATGAACATTGAAACTCTTATATTTTGTTTAGAAAATTTGTATAAATCGATTGTCCTAATCATAATACTTCAAACGGGGAATGAAAATTTCCAAAAACCACTAACCATTTTGTTTTTTTGCCTTCATGGTCATCCTCCGCCCAACAAACCTCAACTAAAGATAATATTTTACATAGGCTCCAATTTTTTAATTGAATAAATTCTATATGATACTTGAAATTATTTTACAAGTTGAGTCTTTTGTACTTTTAAAAATATTAAATTATTACATTATCGTTATTTTTCACGGCTTTAGAGTACTTATTTGATTTCAGTATCTCCCCCCCCCCTTTTCCTTCTACTAGTGGAATATAATCAATTATGGGAAGAAATAACTAATTGTTTCTATTTTTTATAACGTTATCAATATTTGGCTAATTTATATCTATGTCTGTATCACACCCAGTTAACCTTTTGAAAAATTCCACTTAGGAGTAATTTTGTGAGAGCTGAGCTGACAAATGGAACATAGATGATGGAGATGTATTAGATGATACCAGTGATAGATCGATTGGTGATTTTGTACTTCTTGTACTTGGTGCCATCGACTGTTCTTGTGCAGATAAATGTAAGAGAAGAGTCATTTACGAATGTTAGATCAACATCAAACCAATAATTTGTTATGGTTAGACCCTACAGAGGCAAATGTGCATTTAAGTTCAGATTTTGAAAATAAATATACTTCAATACGATGGAGGCTATAAGGTTACATAAAACTGCTTATCTATTTCCAAAGCTGAAGGATTACTGGAATGGATGGTTTTTGACACCAGTAGTAGAAAATAATAGTATCTGGTAAGTACCCTTACGGAAGCACTTCATTTTCAATGAATTTTATGAAATAAACTTAATTCTGGAATACTTTGAAAATAGTTAGTATTTCTAAATCTTCCATTATATGAAAAAAGTTCTAGCAGCTTTGTTAGAATAAAGTTAAGTAAAAAGTTCCTCAAACAGTAGAAACTTGAGAATCAGTGTGAACAAGTGTCTGCCAGTGTACATTTATTGGACATCAGAGGCACTGAATGCCTTCGGAAAACTTCGAAAACCTTGGACCAACTTCCTTCTCACCTGCGGAAATAGAACTCCGAGGGCTAACTTCTTACGCTTTGTCTCAGAGGAATCAATGAAATCCTCGAGGGATTCAATTCTTGAAATATTACGATAATCCGATAAGTATATCGTTCTTAGTGAGCTGGCTTAGCCCGAGAAATCAGTACTGCTCTTATCAGTGCCTTTTATATCCCGTCAAAGGCATACTTTTATTATATTTCTTACCAAGGCGTCTCGGACAGAAATGGAACTTCATCATGAAGTCATACTAAGATATGGAAAACCTGCACAATGCCATTTGCATCTGTACAAAGCTCCGCTCACTTGACTTTATTAATCTAAATGAGATACTTAATTTCGGATAAGGCAAGGCTATTGGGTATGCGGAATTTAACTAGAATGATAAATTTCATATTTATTACGTAGTAATATCATATATTCCATAAGTTCTTGGTAATGAAGGGGGAACGTTGGTCTGATCGTTAAGGCACTGGATTCCTGAGCCAATGGTCACAGGTTCAATACTCACAGTGCACACAGTTTTTTTTTCTTTCTGTGCTTTCGTTTGTAATGACTCAAAGGGACTGTCCATGTCTAAGGTTGACTTACTACGACAATTACCAACGATAAATTTGATAAAGAAAGACACTTGTGTGAAATTATACTTTAAACTTGCTTATTTCTCAGGTATCCAGCTTGGAGATAATCACACATTTCTTCAAATGAAGAAGGTGTGAAATTCTTGGCTATTGTGAAACCAACCTAATTATTGCGTTTTTTTTTTAAATAAATAAATCTTTATTTATTACATTCTGTTACTTAACACCTTGTAATTTGTTGACGGATACAATAAATAAATGTGAATATATTTTAAAAAAAATGCAATTTTTAAATTGTGTTCATGTAAAAATTCTAAATGCAATGTGGCTACAATAAATGAATGTGAATATATTTTAAAAAAAATGCAATTTTTAAATTGTGTTCATGTAAAAATTCTAAATGCAATGTGGCTTAAGTGAAAAGTATCATTTACAAATAATATTATTTTATAGAGAGAAATTCAGTCCTTTAAATAGGTTAATATATTTCCCAGGGTAGGTAAATCTAAGATAAAGTCGCTATAAATAAATTGCCATCTTCAGGCCAAACATAGTCATGCTAATTTTCTCAGGCACTGCAACAGATTTTTTGTAATGCGTCAGTCCGTGGGTTTTCTCGTCCATTTGGTTTGTCAGGTAACGAGAATAAGGACCACATGTTTTCTTATTTTTCGTTGTATTGTGTTCAACTGTTCTTTAAGTTATATTGCGTGATTTGATTTTAGTTATGTATGTAAGTATGAATTGAATTGGTTACGTCTCTTATACGTGGGTTATTGCCGGGCCTTTTTGTGGGATCGTCAATGAATGTATCCGTTGCCCTTTTTGTAATGCTGTGAGTATGGTGTCTGAATTTGTGTTACTTATGTTACAGTCCTATCTTTTCGTTTTGTATATTTCAATGGTTTCTAATACATCCAACTTGCCTATGGAAGTATATCCGTAGTTTCATGTCCGTTGTTGTGTAAGTGGTTTGCGTAATTCGAGTCTTGTTTGTTCAGTTTGTATGACGACATATGTTGTTCTTACTATGGTTTACACAACTTCATTTCAGCCTATTCGAATACCCCAAACGCCCATTTGGGAACATTAGGCAGACTGTTAATTAACCATTTCCTTATTTGATATCATAACAGCTTTGATAGAAAATTATATTCATCATTATATAATCTGCTTTACGTTCATTGTGAAGATATTTCACCGGATAGCTGCGCGAAAACGATATTTAACGTCTTACCCTTAGAGATCTGAACACCTATACTGTGCCATCTGAAGACAATCCTGAAAGTTGGATGGTCGTCTGAGACCAAATAGATTTATCAGAAGCTCTTAATAATCCCTGGCTAAGAAGAAGGGACATGGCGGCTCTAAGGGGAGGTCTTAATTTAGGGAGCTAAAGTGGGGAAGTCAAGAGGGGGGGGAGGACAGCAATTAAGGTAAGTGCCACTTTTCATTCGATCTATAATTTTGATATTTTTTTTTCCGCGCTTTTAACTTTCATCGGAATTATATAAAAGTTCTACAGGAAAAAAAAAAAAGAAAATAAACTATGAGATAGGTATAGAGAATTTATTAGTAACATAAAAATACAGAATAGCAAAAACTAAATATTTCATAATAATATTAAAAGTTGAAAGGTTTTTAAAAACTCATCGTTGCCATCCTAATTTTTNAAGGTTCAGGAGGTCGCGAGGCCATCTCCGTTTTAGTCGCCGGGGAGGATTGTGACGATTGGAGTCCGACGACAGGGATTGGGCATATGGATTGGGATGAAATTGGAGTTTACTATGGAAGAGTTTGAAGCGGGTGGAGATAAGGTCTTTGACGAAAGGAATATTAAAGTTGTAATAAAGGGTAGAGTTGGACACATAATACATTTTATACTTTTAATTTTTTTTTTTTTAAAGTTGGCACTAAGAAATTTATAGTGTTGATATATTACATTTAGAATTCCATGGAGGTTTGACCTATTTAAAAAAACAAAAAAAACGTTTGTTACAAAACGGAGAAAATAAAGCTTCACCGTCATCACATTTATGTCTGATAATTTCAATGGAAAACTAGATTTGTCATAAAAACAATGAGCATATTTTTGACACTCATCAAAGTATTATAAGACCAATTTTACTAAATGTGTACAAATGAATCGTTCAATTTCTACTGAAAATCGTTAAGTAAGAAAACCTGATAAGGCAAAATTATTATTAACGTGAAGAGCTCCAACTAATCTTGTTGACTAATATTTTACCAATTGAGTTATAAACAATTTAATTTATTTTATATTTATTACGATATCCCTAATATTTGTCAGTTTGATACTTATACTTTATAGCATTATTGATGATTTCAAAGTTTAAAACTGAATTATTAAAGGGAGCACTGCAAATGTAGTGATTACGCCACTGAGCCAGAGGCCTTACTCAGATTTAATAGGCATTAAGCACAGTTAATTTTTTATTTCAGACCTTTAGTTTGTCGCAGATGTTATCTCGTGAGGATCAGAGACCTCTGGGAATCACAAATAGGTTTGTCTAAATCCAGATTAGGTAAATCCTAAGGACAAGCATTTTCCATCTAGAGCTCGTTTGCCTGTAAACTCTATTTCAAAACACCCCTAATTTCAAAATAAACTAAATAATTAAGTGTAGCAAGAAATCATATACACACCATTCCAGTACTTCTCTTAGTTCAAGAACTGCTTTCCCAAGAGAAGTACATTTTCATAAAAATCCACTAATATTTCCATTCAATATCTCAAATACTGAAGTAGAAAGAGAACAACGTTGCTTTTGATGCAATGTGATGAATGAATGAGATCAGAAAACATTTTTAACGGTTTCAAAGCAAATTAATGTAATCAAATGAAAATAATTAATTAGCCGAAGATAATAATACTTCAATTTAAAAAAAGGTCTAAGGAATATTTTTAACTAATTCAAAACTGAATTAAATTAGGGCTTTGTAATTATCTTTACTTATGTGATATATAACGGTTTTTATTTATATTCATAATTTACTACATAGACCATAGAGACCAAAGAGCGAGGCGAAGAAGAAGAAAGAAAATGTCAGAGATAGGTCACATAAGAACTAGCCCTTTACTATTGTATGCCCGCATTGACATTTGAATCCTTGCATTAACTATTTATTTGCAATTTAAAAAATAAAAATAAAGCTAAAAACTTGGCGGTAATAGAGCTCACATAGTGCAGAGTTAAGCTTACCTGACATAGTGATTATTAACGTGGGTTCGAATTCCGTCTTAGCTAGTATAAGCTATATAAGAATGTAGTATAATATTCTTAAAAAAAATAGTTTCAAACAGTTATTAAAATGATTCTAAGATAGAGTGTTAAGTATTAAGTGACTGGAAAGATTGCGTGAGAAGTAAAAAGGGTGGTGTTTTAAATACTTTAAAAAACACCTAGCAAGAAGAGTGAAAATATTGCATCATAAGTAGATGCATGGGTCTTAAGTACTTCAGGAAACACCCAGAAAGAATATTGAAATGCTCGCGTGAGAGGTAAAATTATTTTTGAGTACTTCAGAAAACACTTAGAAAGAAGACTGGAATGGTTATGTGATAAGTAGAATGGGTGTTAAGTACATCAGGAAACACCCAGAATGAATATTGAAATGCTCGCGTGAGAGGTAAAATGATTGTTGAGTACTTCAGAAAACACTTAGAAAGAAGACTGGAATGGTTCTATGATAAGTAGAATGGGTGTTAAGTACTTCAGGAAACACCCAGAAAGAATATTGAAATGATTGCGTGAGAAGTAAAATGATTGTTGATTACTTCAGAAAACACTTAGAAAGAAGACAGGAACGGTTATATGATAAGTAGAATGGGTGTTAAGTACTTCAGGAAACACTCAGATAGAATATTGAAATGCTCGCGTGAGAGGTAAAATGATTGTTGAGTACTTCAGAAAACACTTAGAAAGAAGACTG
>KZ807310.1:123093-147039 GCA_000696205.2 Oncopeltus fasciatus | reverse complement strand
ATATATATATATATATAATGTATAATTGTAATTTTGAAAATAAATTTTATGGTCAAATTTCAATGAGCCGTGTTTGAGGAAACATTTTAAAATATTCATTTTTCTCTTAATAAATGACCGCAATCACTGATAAAGTTTCAAGATCACTAATATTTAGAGCTGAGCGTCCCATTGCCTGAACTGAGGGACCCTAACTTTATGTTCTTATCCCATTAGCGACCTTCACATCCTACCACACACGAGTTTTCATACCTGATCTAGTTGTACTGGAAGACCTACATTTTAACTCATTCTTTCTGGGGACATCTTCCTATAAAGTGGCTCGCTATTCCTGTTCCCCTCCAATTTCCACAGAATATCTTCTTTCTTCACAAACAACCCATGATTAGTAATTACAGCCAAGTGGAATCAGAACTCTTTTTTAACGAGGTCCTGTAGGAACTTCTGTCATCTTTTCAGCCATTCCTCTTATCATCCTCTTTGTTTGCCATGTTTTTTTTCTTCGTCCTGATATCTTTCCTTTTCCTTTGCTCTGAAATAAGTAAGCCGCTTCTGGAACAACGAAGAGTCTGTTCCAGAACCCTTCCTCACCAATTCACGTGCTCTCTCGTTGATATCAGTGTTTCTGTTTTCAATTTTTTGAGAAAAATAAAAAATATAGAAATTCATGGAACAAGAACAAATACTATTTGAATTCAAGGAACATAAATAATAACATTAATGTTCACAAATAGTTTTAGACTTTAGCAATACAAAAGTCGGTGGAATACAGATACTCACAGGTCCTACATTAGCTATTCACTAAATAATATTATAATCAAATAAATATTTACTGTTAATAAATATATACAGGACAATTAAAATTTACGAACAGAAGATGATACACCTATAGAATTAATGTCTTGGATTTTCCAAATCTAGGTATTATACTTATGTCAGTATCATAAATTCCTTCAGAGATACCTAACGAATTGAAGCCATATGTTTATATAAGTTGAAAAACTACAAAAATTATTCCGCGAAACATAAGAATTATTTTCAGTTTCCAAGGTTTTCTCTGGCTAATATCATTCTAGAATTTTTTATTCAAATCAGATGCAAAAAGACTCACTCCCTAGAAATGCAGATTTTCTTCTTAAGTTTCAAATTACATTTCTCTTGGTTTTCATTTTCAGGGTTCTGATTAATAAAAAGTAAATTTTGGTCTGCAAAGTTATACTAATTTTCAGTTTTTCCTAATCTTCAAAGGCAATTATCCAAAGATTTCATTCATTAAATATAAGTCTTTACTTTATTTAACTTAAAGTAATATACAGTACAGTAAAAAAAAAAGAAAAGAAAAAAAGGTTTTTGAAAAAAAAATATTGAATGGTTTCTCGAGAACAAAAAGTATTGTTTTTCTCAATTTTGATAAAATATCAATTGTACAAGTAAGCTCTTATACTTGTAAATACAATTATAACACACTAAATTTACCACCGTTTGACAGATCATTATCATACTTGAAAATTTGAAATGATTATTTGTATTGTTTTTATAAAAAACAGTGGAGTTTTTAATGAAACCGAGAAATTGGATGCACAAATTGGAGTGACAATTTCTTTCCTTCTCTGCTTTACATGAGGATGAAAATATAACCACACAAATGGGTATTTTTTTAAGTATGTATTATTAGTAAAAATTTTCAATATATTCACGTTGGTACAATTATACAACTTTTGGAGGAAAATAAAAGTTTTTAACTGATCTTACCTATACTCACACTCACTGTATGTATGTATATATTTATATAGTGCAATCAGGAACAGGTCGGATAGAGAGTGCAGTGAACACACAAAATGAAATAATCCCAAGGAGAAAAATTTTCGGGGACCTCTCGCTCTTCGTCAGCGAGGAGTGAAGAGTCTCTCTATCCACCTGTTCTTCATTACTATATATCGCAGCCGCGACTGTTTCATTTTATATACATATATATTCACATGGCCATATATTTAGCCATACTATATAGATCTTTTTAATAGTTTTTCTTTACGGAAGTTATAGATTGGTTTAGGAGTCAGTAAACAACCGCTAGGGTGACAAGTAATGAGAAAATTGAAAGTGACACAATGGAGGATTGGAGATAGTTTTCAGTATTAAACGGAATAAGGGATGAGAGAGGGAGCTGCAAATCAGAAGGGATGCCTCACCATGGACTCTGAGAGCTCTTCTGCGATTGTCTCAATAGTAGTGCGGTGTTGATTTAGTAGATGCAGATTTCGAAAGACAACTCGCAGTACTCGATCTTCTTGGAGTAGGTAAGAGTGGCATTCGGTTTTTATAACATTTCAAATATTAATTACAGCTCGATAAGAGTCAGAAGTGTAGAAATTTCTTTTGGTGTCAGTCTCTTTGATCACACACCTATTGTTCCCCCTGCCAACTGTTTGATCAAGTTGAGTGCAAATGAAATGAAAATTTTTAATGTTTTGACATGGACTGGGGGGCTTAGAAATTTCAAGGCCGGTCATCTTTTACATTGTATTTCCTTCTGTGGGAAGAGTGCTACACAGATTTGGCGTACAGAACGCCGATTCCGTAAAGGCTGGGGTGTTGTTGGGGGTGTTGTTCATCCGTACTGTCTGGTCACTAAGGCCTGCAAGGATTAATCCTCGTCATTTCTCTGTTGTCGCCTGTCATGGATAATAATGGGCTGGTGGAGGAGCCGTGAGGTGTCTGACCCCTTTGGGGAGGGCTTCCCTTCCTAAGTACAATTATAAAAACTGTAAACCGTAAAATATTGACTTGGTATTTATGAAATTTTAAAATCTAGTTGCTTCTGTCCTTTAAATGTTTATAATGAACAAGAGTATGATCACCCAAACGAGGATAAATTCGTAAAATTATTGTTTTCCGAAAATAGTACATTTACTGATTTTGGGCTTTTCCCGCATTACAAGTAAATTTAAATTTAATAATGGAGAGTTTTTTGACCATACAGATTATTAGCAAATTTTTTTTTGTTGGGGTTCGGTCAAGGTAGATCCAAAAAATATAATTAAAAAAAAATGTGTTTTTAAAAATTAAATGCCAACGCTTCGGCTTACATTATAAGCCATCTTTAGTGCTGTTGAAATACAATGTCATAAAAAAATTAAATGATATACATTATTATTACATAGAATTCTCATGACTAAACGTAATGAGATATTAAATTTTGCGGGAAAAAAAACAAACAAAAAAACTATGTAAATATGCAGGCCGCTCTTCCTTTGTACCTACTGTCTCATACCCCCACCCTTCCACCACCCACGTTGTCCTTCTCAAAAATTTTTCCCAATTTCCAAACCCTGCCTATTAATCATGAATATGTTTTTTTTTGTTTTTGGTTCCCCACATATTTAAATCACATTACTTTTAGATATGAAAATTCTATGTAATATAGTGAAAATCATTTAATTAAATTTTTTATGTTTTTCTCATGACATCGCATTTCAAGAGCCCTGAAGATGGCTTACTCTGTAAGCGGAAACGTTAGCAGATAAGTATATAAAACAAATTTTTTTTTTAAATTGTACTTTTTGGATCTACCTCGACCAAATCCCAACATAAAACATTTAATAATAACACAGCAATTAATTTATTACTAATAAATTTAGTAATCACATTTCTATTAAATTTTATTTTCTATTTTACGTAATATTATATTTAAAAAAATAAATTTATTGAAAAATATTACTAAACAGTAAATTAGCTATTGTGAAATAATTAACATGATGTTTTAAACATTACTTTCCTTTATTTATTAAGTCAAACTGTAAAAATGTCCATTACAAATTGATAAGTGATTAGCTTTATTGAGTGTGATTAGCTTTATTTTTAGGTTAAGACATGAGATGTGGAACTCCTATTCGCTCAGTTAACGTTAAAAAAAATCTTGAGGTGACAGAGAGTGTCGCAAGATGGTAGGAAATTAAGGGGGTAGATAAAACGGAACTGGAGGACGGGTAATTAGGGGTGGAGCAGGAGGTAAGGCTATCGGGTTCTCGAAGCTGACACCGCTTTAGGAGAGGTTTTTCGTTGTCGCCTAAAGGGCGCTTTTGGACACAGGACACTGTCGCTGTGTGTACGCACTTAGGAGAGAGAGAGAGAGAGCAGGCCATGTAATGGCGTACCGCTTACCTCAGCTGCTTCGTCCCACAGCTCCCTAACCTCTCACACAGGAGAACGATTTTTCAACGAGGTAACAATAATGACCAGATAAAGCCCAGCACCTATCGTGATCCAGTCAGTAAACATCATGATTGGATTTTTTTTTTTGAACTTGGGAAAATAAAGATCCTACTATTGAGCCAATGATAATACTGCAATTACCACTCATGAACATATGATCAAAGTGACAACACGGCCTTCGTGACGGCCCTGATTATGGCTTACATTGTAAGCCGAAAAGTCACCAGATAATGAAAAATACAATAAAAATTTTTTTTTTTTTTTTTTATCAACCTTGACCAAACCCAACAAATTCTCTATTAATACTATCCATGGTCAAAAACTCTCCATTTGAATATTTCAGATACTCTTATTGTCTTGTTAGAAAATACCGTGTTTATGGTTTTATTACTGCTTGAGATTGCCATTAAAGTTCTTGTTATTTTTTTCATAAAATTTTGTTTTTTATTCATATGTAATCTACACATCTGAAAAAAAATAAATGTGAGGGTGACCTAAACTTATAATCGTAATATCTTCTTTGTTATATGAGTTACAGAAAAGATTATAAAATAAAATTTCGATTAAGCTCTATAATATTTCTACGAAGACGCTTGCTAAGAAAGAAATTTAATAATGTAGCTACGATGGGTGATTGCTTCCTCCACTCTATCTTCTCAGCCAGTCTACACAAAAATTTATTAACTAAATTTTATAAATATTATTTTTTTTGTGGTATTTAATCCAACGGTAATTTTTAGTTTAAGGGAACAGAATAAAAAATTTAACTGTCCTAGTGCGGGGAATTTAATAACTTATCAGACTTGTCCCAGTAGCATAAATGGTAAATGCACCGGTCCGGATAGCAGGAGATCCAGGCTTGAGTCCTGGCTGGGACAGTTAGATTTTTTATTCTGTTCCCTTGCACTAAAAATTGTTCATTAACTAAGTTCGTCATTTACCCTTATTTACTTCAGTCTTTAAGAAAACATAGGAAATCTGTTAGATTCTGTTGCTCCTGCGTGTAGGACGTATTCACAGCATTGCTTCGTAACATAATTCTTAATATATGCATGTCTCAAGTAAGAACTAGACTAATTTATTCTTAAGATAAAGGACATACTTTCGTAGTATAGCTTTCTCATTAGGTTCTTAGTTTATTAGGCTCATTCTCTTTTAAACTTTTTTTCTTATATAGAAATTAACTCTTCCAACGTCGAATGCTGGAAGAGATCCCTTATAATAAATTAGCATGGATTCTTGTGAAATATGACGGCGGTTCAAATGCCATCGCTTCCAGCAAGTAATTCCCCCGGTTTTATGGTAATAGCAGGCGTTTTGTATGGCTCAAGAGCCTTAAACCGGCATAGCTCAACAATGGCAATTTGACTGTAGCAACAACAGCAATGTAACCTCTCCGGGGAGCAAATCCTGATCGCCTTCATTAAGTGGTTCAGTGACATTGCTCATTTTACACGCACGTTAGAAAATCTAACATTTTCACCTTGCTAGCCCGACAAAAATTTTGAAAAAAAAAAAAATACACTTATTCCTTGATACTAGTACGCATAACAAAAAAATGTATTCCGTCAAATATTTATTAAACATACGTATACGCACATAATTTTTTGTCAAATTTACAGACTTGGTAGATCTTTAGCTACTTGGAGTAGCCTCCTCCACCTCCGTCTCTCATTGGTGATGGCTGTACAATTTCCATGTTGCGTTTGACTCAGCAGTGTCCTTTTTGAATTCAGCATCCTTCTTATGAATTGCCACGCTTAATAGTACATATGGATGGCTCCCTTAATCCTAACTTCTTAGCATTCGAATCGTTCGCTATTGGCTTCTTCAGTTAGGAAGAGTGCAATCAAAAGTGAGAGAGAGAGTGAGAGAGAGAGAGAGAGAGAGAGAGAGAGAGAGAGAGAGAGATGTATTTGAAAATAGCTTGATAACTCAATATATTGTGTATATGTTTATATATATAGGATAAATTCGTAAAATTATTGTTTTCCGAAAATAGTACATTTACTGATTTTGGGCTTTTCCCGCATTACAANATATATATAATTATATATATGCAGATGAAGGGGGAAGCTGGTGAATCGTCTCTCGAGTAGCAATTGAGAATTGGCTAGCGCCGTAGAGATAGCGGATGGGAGGGATTTAATTAATGAAGCCGCAATTGTTTTAATCCTGACTTACAGCTGGGCTTATCTTCTTGTCGCCTGGCAAACTTATCTCCTTAGGCAGATGTCGTCAGAGTAACACTGAACTGGGCTCCCAGCTTGATTCTTTCCAAGTTCTTCTACGACCAACCGGTCGAGAGACACACGAAAGTGGTCTTTAAACGCTAAAAGTCTTAGGTTTCTTCATTTGGTCAGAAAACTACAATTAGATTTAAAATTTTTAACATTAGAAGAATATATACAAGCTGAGAAGATTGGCAATTGATTCTTCAGTATAATTATTGAAATATTCGGGAGAAATCTTTCATTACTTTATTACAGTACACTCCCTAGGTTATTTTCAAAGCCAAAATCCTAGCACTAAAAATAAACCGAATCCGCGAGTTTCAGTGAAAGACAAGTGTGATAAGAGTTCAGCGTATATGGTCCATACTTATGATTTCCATATTTTATATTACTTCTTAAATAATTTGACTAATATAATTTGAATGGAAAGAGAAAGGATGAGTATGGTCGTAAAGTGTATAATCGGACCAATAAACAGCAGAAGTTTCAATCCCTACAATTAATTAATCCGTTTTTAACTGAAGTTTATTGCAACTAAAAAAGCTATTAAAATAGTTTTAGCCCAATTAATAAGCAATATTTATTTCAAGTTATAAAGTAAAACTTAATGCTAGATAAAATTGATCAAGTCGGAGGAATATTCCGCGGGAAACAAGGATGTTGCCTTTACCTTAAATTAACAAGTTGATTCAAAATATTCAATAACTCTCCGTTGAGAGATCTAGCAAGTCTCCGAGATCAATTGTAACAGATTTCCTAATAGAATCGGAGAAGTACGATTGGACAAGTTTGCAGAAATAGAGTAAGCGCTAACTTGCTGAAGTAAAGCGGATCGGAAATGCTATCTGGTGGCGGGAGATTCGAGAACCGCATCCGACATCTGACAGCCCCATGAGGTGGCGGCTAAGCCGGGCGGTGAAGGTGAGTGCCATCCGAGACGAGAGCTCCAGTCCCGCGGCCGTTTACCTAAAGACCCCGGGAGAGATTACATGAATTTAAATCACCTCATAGCGGGCCACCGCCGACAACACGGAGCCTCAGTCTTCAGGAGTGCAGTATTCTCTCTGCTCATCAACAACACTGTCTGTGTAGAGCTCGGGGTGCGATGTAATTATTGTTTTCCCCTAGATTTGCATTGGTCTCGCGAATCCCTGTCTTCTTACTTACTGCTATGGAAGATTGGTTCTATTTTATCTGGGAGATAGTCAGTTCACCTTCGAACACCAAGAGGATCATTTCCTCGGGAATTCGGTCTTGGGATTTGAATTAATAAAAACTAATTTATAAACTAAAATTTATTTTATTGTTGTGAAATGGTTTTTTTCAGAGCGATTTGGTGATTGAGGGAAAGGGTCCCCTGCTTTATAGTAACTAAATAATGACTGAGAAGTATTTTCAGTACTTACGTACTCCTTGAACTTAGTTACTCCATATTCACTACTAACATACTGCTGAGTCATGATTTAGTTACCCAATAGCAAGAGACTCCCTCTATCATCCGAATTGCTCTGAAGAAGGCCTATTATTTAGGTTGAAACGTTAGCAATAAATAAAAACTTTTTCTACAAATTGGTTGTCATTCATTAAAACCACAAGAACATATTCCCACTCAAATAGAAACCTATTCTTCCTCATAGGGTTCTATATTACAAATACTATTTTCTGAGGAAATAAATTCAAGATTACTACTATTATGCTAATTAATAAAAGTTATCTACTACAGCTCAGCAATATACACTACAAAATTAACTGTCTTTATTGATATTGACTAAAATATCTTTTTAGAATTATTAATGAAGCCACTCCCATAAGATTCTATTAATTTAAACAGTTATTTTTACTTTGCGTTAAAGAGTCCATTGATGACTGAAATGTCAGATTTATAGATTCATATTACTATTATTATTTAACATTACAAAATATTTTTCCATAAATAAATTTATAAAATAAAATATCCTACAGTAAGAATCATGCAATTTAATATAAAAATTTAAGTGCCAATTATCAATTTTCTTTATATTTAATGTATTGATAGTTATAAATGAACAATAAAACATTTATGATAAAGCATTACATGTAAATTAAAATAACTATTGATTGGCAAAGCCGAAATATCTAATTTATCGTTCAATTATGAAATCTTAAACATAAAAATCTTCTCTAAAAAAATGTGTAATAGTATTATTGATTAATTTCCTGATTTTCATATAAAATACAATTTGTTTTAATGGAATTATTTGATTACATTTTTATTTTATTATAGGCTAACTTCAGTAAGACGATATTGATCTATCTGTTATGGTGTTAATTAGTTTTAATTGTTTCGATAATTAATTATGAAATAGACGTTATACCTAGATGGATAGAGAATGTTTTGTAATTTCAGAGTGGAAATCAAAGAACGAGGGGTGAAATGTTCGTGACTGCCAACATAATTAATTAATCCGAGAAGGGGGATGACAAATTGTAAGACTGAATTAGAGCTCTTTGAATCTGAAATAAATATCTTAAGATTGGCAGGCTAGAGAGCTCTCTCTCTCTCTCTTAATATGGATCGGAGGGAGGTTTCTATGAGATGTGGAATTAATGTTTTAACTGCGTGCCTGGCTCTCGTAATGACGTCAACCACGAGACATTCCGTTCGGGGCGGATCTACGTGTTGTCTCGTGTGTAAGAAATCCCCCTCCCTTCACGAAGGAGGGACGTCGATACTCCCGACTAAACACACCGATATCGACATTCATTTCTTCATTCGGAGTGGTCGAACAAAATTCTCCAAAGATATTGAAGATTTCAATGAAACGAGACTTTACAAAAGCTACAATTAAATTTATCTAAAATACATGGATTTTATTTATATTTTTAAATTCGAACAGAGTGTTGAATTCTTTTCTAATATAAATAAGTCTGTCTAGTAAAGGCAACTTCATGATACCACTATTAATAAAAGTTAGTTTTAGAACAGGACAACTAGTAAGTCCTACGCACCTTTCCCAAGCTGTGCTTGAATTGTACACATCTGTTCTGGAAAGGAGAGATAGTAAACAAAGACCTCGAGAAATTTACCTTCTGACACAAAAGTCACACGTAGAGTAATCATAAAGAAATCCCCTAGAATTATAATGGAAATATAGATTAATAAAAGTTAAGATCAAAGTCTTACTTGTTTTGCGAAACAAGTCTATATTTTCGTTGCATTTCAGGGACACTAGATCAAGAAGACAATATTTAAATGAGATTTTATAAGATGGATTATAATTTTAAGAGACTCTACTGAGTCACTTCTGGAAAGAGTGACAATATATTGCGTGATATTAAATAGTTGTTTGGAAAGCAATTTCATAAAATGAACTTTGCATTTATGAAATTACTTTTCACCGCCTGAGGTCTATATTTTTAAAATGAAGAGTACTTAATCCTCAATACTCAAGTTAAATTAAAGTGTGGAATTTAATTATACAATATTAAAAACAGTGACGTTACAGCCAAAATAAGAAGTTTAATAGTACTTGACAAAGATAAATGGTGGATTCATATTTATTTTGGCCCTATAAATGAGTTTTGTATTTAATCGTTACATTACATATTTTCTCGCAGAAATGTCAAAACTTTCGCATATATACAAGCGTTAAAATAAATATTACAAACAATTTTGTAAAATTATTTTATGCATTGATTTATACCTTTGGAAAATAGTAAAATTCAAACAAATGAGGGTAGTAGTATCAAGAATAGTCGAGGAAAACAAGAATAAAAATACAATTTGCAAATTCTTTGCCTTTATTCCTTTCTATCCTTTCGAGAAGATAGGTAGGTTTCTTAAACAGAAAATACACATTTAACACATTTAATCGCTCCTCACTTGGCAAATTTGTCTGAATAATTTGCACGATCGATTATAATTTTTCAACTCTGGCCTGTGTGGAAGACCATATTCAATCCTACGACAAAAAATAATGTTCGCAAACTAGCAGATAGTAGAGGAAAAAATTACGTGGCACTTTTCTACTCTTGAAAGCGTCAAAGATTTAGAGAAGGACGTTGAGACATTTTCACGACTTGACAGGGGCTGTAAGAGGTGTTGTTCTTCCGTAGAGCCCATAGAAGAAGATATGCATGGTGGAATAAAGAGTTAAACAAAGCTAAGAACCCAGGAAGAAATTTAAGCGAAAAAGCAACCCGCTTTAAAAAGATTTACAAAAGGAAATTAATTATCTTAAAAATAGAGAGTTTTGCTTGGCTTGAAAATGCAAAAAGAAAGTCATGAGAGGGAATTCTGGAATGAGGTATTCTCTATAAGCATGATGTTGGTGCATTGAGGCACACCAGCCTTCTCAATTGGGTTAGTGACCAGGAAGGTATTACCTAAGCAGCTGAGGAGACCATGAGAGTGACACTCACAAGTACCTTTCCTTGATGACCCTTCGTCTGATGCTCCACATCATAATCAGCTTAGGCTGGCTGTGAAATGGGAAGTGGTGTTTTAGTTTTCGATGTTGAACCACGGAATGCAGATAGATGAGCTGGAAGAAGCGATCCAGAAATTTAACTCTGGTAAAGCCCCTAATCCCGATGGAATCCATTTAAAAAATGTAAAGCAGTTTTTATTGAACCACTCAATAATGTTTACAATAGTAGCCTAAAGCATGGCATTTTTCCTGACTTTTGGAAAATTGCGGAGTTAGTAATAGTAGAAAAGCATCCGAAATTATAACTAAATCATACCGGCAAATATATCTGATAATTCTTGCAGAAAATCTTGGAGAGAACAATTTATCTTATTCTTAAGTTATTCTAACATGAGATTTTACTCCAAGGGAAAACAATTTGGAGGCGTCAAGGGACGATCCTGAAATGATGCGATTCGCCTACCGATAGAAAAGACCATTTGTTTTAAATAAAAATATGTAAGGGCGATCATTTATGATTTGGTGCTTTTGATAGCCTTTGATATGGCAGTAAAATTCGAGGAAGGTATGGGAGCTGCCAACGGCTTAATTTGGAACTGGTACTTAAAACATTTGTTGTTTAAACGATTAGAGACCAATTATTGGGCTATCCGAATGAGGACTTTAATGGTAAGTTCTATTTCTTCTACAGAAAGCAAAAGGATACGGAGTAGATCTAGAGAATTCCTGCTAGCTGATTATAGACTGGGCTTTCTACAACATAGAAACAAAGATTGGCTGGAGAGTGCTGATTAGTTGAATTGCCTCCATGACTTCCATATGCAGGTGGAGATCAATGGAATTAATTAACCAATAAAAGGTTCCCAAGAAAGGTTCTCTGCAAAAATGTGACGTCGACAAGACTTGGAACTTTCTGCAGACACTTCATTGCTGTTGGCATGGTCCACATTATAGATTGACCGACAGATAATGTTTGTTAATCCTGAATTTCGAAGCCTAATAAGATTTCGACATACAAATTGGCCCTTCAGGTGGACTTCGTGTTTCCCACGGTGGGCAGTCAGGTTTCTATGATCGCGTATCAAAATATAGATTAAAGCTAAAAATTGGAAGAACCGCTGAAATAGCTTTAGTATATCTTAGGTATTCCCAAGATACAGCGAGGGTTCTTTAGAAGGATTAGGGGAGAGAGAGAGAGAGAGAGAGAGAGAGAGAGAGAGAGAGAGAGAGAGAGAGAGAGAGAGTGAGAATGGAAGGGGAAGAGAGAGGGTAGGGTGAGGGGTGTGAAGGAGAGAGAGAGAGAGAGAGAGAGAGAGAGAGAGAGAGAGAGCGTGAGAGAGTGAGAATGGAAGGGGAAGAGAGAGGGTAGGGTGAGGGGTGTGAAGAAGAGAGAGAGTGAAAGAGAGAGGTGATAAAGAGAGAGGGGAAGGATGGAGGGAGAGAGGGGAATAAGAGAGAAAGAGAACTCCTTCATAGACTTTGAAGGATCTCCTTGTTCTCACTAATTAAGCTTCATTTCAATGGCTACAGATAACTCTAGGAGCTAAGCTCTTCACATCGCGACATTATTAAAACCTGAATGACCAGAGTTCTTTGCAATCCTGCTTTCTCCTTAACTTTAATTACTTACCCAACTTTACAACTTTCTAATCAATTTAGCGGAATTTTTGAACTTTAATACATAAAGTAAACAGTTTTAATTGGTCCAGTTATATAAACAGAATTAAATACTAAGATGATTTTACAAAAACAAGGCTTTGCTAGCCATTGACCGTCTACAATGAAAATATGAATCTAAAACCATCTGGTTACAATTTTTACCTCTTTGGACGATAGGAATTAAGTTATACCCATAAATAAAATAAAATATCATTTAATGTAATGAGATTTATTATAAACAAAAAAATATAGCCATATTTTAATATTGAGTAAATGAACTATTTTCCATAAATTAAAATAAGCTCTGTAAAAATAAATACACATGCTTCTGTTGCCATACTATAATATTAATAAATAAAAAAAAAGCTACAAAAAAAGTAATTATGCACTAATAAATTAGGAAAAGACTATTAATAATATACTTGTACTACTTACAGGAAAGTCATGCCAATTTAATACTACATTCTAATAACTACACGAGGCATCCAAATCTGTTTGTGTTAGCACAACGCTAAGGTGCACCTTTCCTAATAACTAAAATAAATGGCATGTATGGTCCATTAGAATGGAAACAGTGTCAGGGCAAAATAACCACAGACACTTTGTGATATACCCAGGGGAGGTAAGAACATTTTATCACATGTTATTCATGGAGGTCGCGCTTACTTTTTTCCAAGTAATATTATGAATTTCATCTATACATTCTTGAATATTTTCCTTAGTATGTTAATTGGGAAATTGTTATAGCATGAAATGAAAAAGAATAAGAAAAGAATGATGAAGAAGAAGAATATAAATAAATAAATACATTTTTTTTCATTGTGTCTTCATGTTGATTTGTCAAGAATCCCATTAAATACAGACTTTGGGTTATCTGTTTTAGAATTTGACATAAAATTGATAAAAATTTAATTTCTCTCTTTCTTGCTTATAGTGTATATGAAATAAGGTCTGTTACAAATTTGCAGAAATAACTAATAAGATTTCACTGCTATTCTAAATGAGGGTGTAAATAAAAATAAATTTTTTTTTCACAAGACAATAAAAAGAAGTAAAGAAAAAGTTTCATTTAATTGAGTTAAGTTTGGTCATTCAACTAAAAAAGTAACCGCAGGACCGCCTGCTCGCTCAGAGGATCCCTTCGAGTCTCACAATCCTGGCACTCCAGGTTCGAATCCACCAAGAAAAGTTTGTACTGAGCCATGGATTCAAAAATGGGATGAAAACTTAGCTTCCCCTTCTATGACTCTAAGTGGTTGAGAAAGAGGTTAATATTTCTAAAAAAAAGAAAAAAAAAAAGAAAATAAATAATAAAAGATGATCTTCTCTCATTGCTATGCATTTATTTATTATAGATATTTACAAATATAACTAAAAAAGCTAAGTGCATCATCCACTCTTCCTTCCCGCCCTGTCTAGATCAAAGCATATTAATTTTGCTCCTACACTCCGATGTCCTCCTTAGCTTGTAAGATTAAATTCATCATTTACTACGTATTATTTATGCACATGGTCATTGACACAGACTTTCTGCTTAGATTACGTAGCTTGGGCGTTTTATTTTATATATTTTATCAAAGCTATTAACCCTTTAAATTTACCTTAAGGAAATTGAGCAATTATTTCTGGTACCCTGAAGCAGCGACTTTTGAAAAACTTGTCTCCATAGTCTCCATCGTTCTTATTTAGGAGAAACTGTTAATAATACATATTACATACATGCATTTATATAGATCAATGCATCAATCATTTCTAGCGTCTTAATTTTTATAATGAAGGAGACAAGCTCGATATTAAAGCAAAACTGTTGGTTGAGTTCATTAATTAATCTAAATAATTAATCTGTTTCGCTTTAAATAACTAAGGTGTATGGGAGTTCAAAAGATCAAAACGTAATATTGTACTTCGCTTTAATTATTTAGTATATAATTAAATGTGTATATATATATNTAATACGGTAGAGGATATATATATATGTGCTTTCGCACATCCTGTGATGGCTTCTTCAGTGCTGAATAGAGAATGAGAGCTGTCTTCAAATCCAGGGGTACTTATACCCGTCGTGGTCCGGTCCTTGGGCGAAGCCTGCCTTCCCATTGGTTGATACTGTCTTCTGGTGGCTGGTCTCCGGAGTACTCAGGTAGCTGGTCACTGATTGGCTGGATCCTCTTGTCGACTAGCGCTGGTGTCCAGATCTTGCTGAGTCTGTAACCGTCTTCCCTGTTGATATTTTTCGGATTCTTGGTTATTTCGATGGCTTCTCTGATGGTGCGTTGATAGTAGTAGCTTTCCCGGGCCAGTATTGAAGCGTCTTCGATTTTGATGTGGTGGCTGGTGTTACAGACTCAGCTGTTGCCCCCATAATTTTATTAATTGTAATTTTCTAATATTTATAATCTGTAAGATATTTTTGGAAAACATCTTTGTTCTTTAACTCTATAACAAAATCGATCAGATTTATCAGATTTAGATGGTCGTCAAACGAATACTTAACATGTGTAATTTCCTTTGTCCAATAGAATATTGTCCAACAGAACAATGTGTAATCGTCCATAGAATATGAGCTTTTGGAAATGAAATATTGCATTTATTTCATTGTAATATTAATTTAGAAAAAATGAAAGATTAACTACATTAATTGAATTTTAATGTGGTATTTTTCTAATTCATTTCTTCCCCTTCGAAACTTTTCTCAATTTAAGGCTATTGGTAACTAATTTGATGGTTTTTGGAATAAAGCTCAAATAGCGAATAGGTTTATACTATACGTGAGGGAGCTATTCTAATTTCCTAGTTATATTCTTTAATAACCCCCTTGACATGCATTATATGTAAAATTGTTAGTTGAACACTAATGCTCTAATATTAATTTTTCCTTTTTAATTACTTATAGTTTTTTTAAATAGTAACAAAAATAAGTAAATAAATATATAAAGAAATTTTAAATTAGATCAAGTTCAAATCCACTTTAAATCTCTAATCATTACTTTCCCTTCTTCGATTGTCATTATAACATGATTATAAATTTTTAGTTTATATTTTTTTAAATTTCAGTATATCTGCAAATAAAATTTACAAATCTTCATTCAAAATTTGATGTTCAATGTCTCCAGGTGAGAAAAATTCTAAAGTGGCGAATTTTTTCGGAGAGAGCTAAACAAATTTTTGTGAAATTGAGTATTTAGGTAAATCAGTTTCAACGATGTCCTTAAGTTGATATAAACATGATCTATCAAGCAATCAAGTACGAGGGCTAAATAAGGGATTCATTTGAGACACTAACAGCCAAACTATTATAACTGTAGACCCTGAGTTGGTGTCATCATGTTGGACGTACAGAGATTTACAGATGTCATTCGTCTCTCAGCTGTTTAGTTTCTCGTTATGTTATTCAAGGAGTCAGAGATACTGATTGGTAAAGGTCAGAGTATCGCTAAGTCTACTGCTCTCCAGTAAACAGCTTTTTTCATCAGCAGCCCACAGGAAAATACCCTCAACTTAATTAAGTTGGGAAAAACAAAATCTCTGGATTGATGATGTAATTCGTTTCGGACCAATAAGATATTTTCAACTCATCAAACCTTCCCCTATTATATAAAAGTTAAAACTCCCGGTGCTCACCTTTGACCACATTAAAGAAGGGAATGAGAAGTTTTTTTTTTAAATTCTCTCCTGTATAAGGCATTGATGTCTTATTACCCTTTCGAGCCCTCTCTCGAAAATAAATGAATTAAAAATATTCACAAACACCAATAAATAAATTTCAAAAATCAATAAACATTTTTGTGGCTTCTGTTTTATATGAATCTTACCTTCTAATTTTAAATATATAAGTACTCATCTTCGAGTCGCTCTCCGAAAACTGCAGAACGGATAAGTAATAGAGGGACTGGAGTCTCGTTGTAATTTTATAACACAATAAATGAATGTCCCCTGCCAAGGACTTTAATCAGTAAAATAATTCAAGAGAAAATTCTCATCTCGTGTTTATTAACAAGTTCCTGGTTAGCACTAAATCAGATTACGGCGTTTGATTGCATTACGTAAGCGAATGACTCGGCATATAACCAATATGATGAAACGTAAGTTTTCTGACGACTGGAATTCCGCCCTTAAATTTCTTAGAGAGACTCAAATTAAACAGGAAGACTAAATTTCGCTTGTTCTAACTCAACCTGATGGGGCACTGTGGTCTGGTGGTTATGTTACTGGAAGGCTCATGGTTCGTTTTTTTTTTCTGCGTCTCTGTTTTAATGATCCAGAGGATTCCTAGTGTACTTCTAGAGAACATCCAACCCTAAATGGAAAAGGAAAAAAAAAATCAGGCAGCCAGAATAGTGTTCTGACCACAAGTCTTCTCTAGTGTGCTGAGGGTCAAGAATAAATACATACTTAACATGTATATCTTCTCTGAGCTATTGCGGGACTGGGTTAGGCTCTTTTTAGTGTGTTGGGAATTTAATAAGTTATTTAGCTCGTCCCGGAGGTGCAAGTGGTAGCATTCAGCCCGGAAAGCAGGAGATCCAGGTTCGTGCCCTGGCTGTGACAGTTCTTGTGATTTTTTATTCTATTTCCTCACATTAATTGTTTAAAATTTACGTGGGATAATAAACCACAACTAAATTAATATTTATAAAACATTTAAATATTTATTAATCTTCTAATGTTCAATATTATATTCAATTGCAACCTTTATATTTGTAAGATGTTTTGTATTTTATTTTTCAATATTAAATACTATTGGTGGTATTTAAGGAATGAGGGACAATGCATGTCTTTTGAACAGGAAAGTCAGAAACAATTATATACTAGGGGAGGTGCCCTTTGTGTGTTTAGGTTCTTCCAGAAACCTCTCTTTTGAGAATTATCAAAGACTGTTCTTTCCAAAGAATCCTAAAGCTCGTTAGTTATACACCGTTAATACCAAGGGCCAAGTCCTACGTTTAATGATAAGTGTTAAGTCCTCTACCGTATCGTAATACGGTAGAGGACTTAACACTTAACATTCCGTAGAATGGGTCTTTAATATTTTAGCATGTTTATATCGTTTGATTGAATTAGTATTTAAGGCAGCAGTAATAGTGTGGCTATTAGTCCCTTATTTCCCCCAAATTTAATTCAGTTTGTAATTTACTGTGTAATTTTATTATTCTCTAAACTCATTTCAGTACACCACTGAAGCTAATGAAACGCGTTGTACCTTTTCGTGTTTTGAGCTGTTGCCTTGGGACAGATCCGGCTTACACTAAAACTGACTTAGCATACTTCTACTTAGTACTGGTTAAGAGTACTAAAGGCGCAAGTGTCCAGGACGTGTACAGTCCGGCAGGGGAGTGAGTTCGAGCACCGAGCTTCGACTTCGATTCTGAGGGAGCAGTCGATTTTCCATAATATCGATAGAATTAGTATTCGATACTGTTAGCTTGCCAGCACAAGGCAAATGTCCTTTGCCCGTAGTTTTCTAACATACACAGTTGTGCTCACAGTAATATACTAATATTGTGTAATTATATATATATATATATAATCCAGGGGTACTTANTATATACATATTGTATACTGTAAAATTGTAAGATATTTGAATGGTATAAATAATTTTATATTATGAGATATTTTATGGTGTCTTAAATGTAAAATAATATTTATATTGAGCAATATTACAACAAATTCTATTATGAATTTTCAGGATTATTTTATTTTATTTACTGTTATTTTAATTTAATTCAATGTTATCTTTGTATTAGACTATTTAATTATTCCTTAAAGTTATTCTATAGAGTTCAATTAATAGATCATAAAACGGCTAGCGTAGAGCCAGCTGTGAAAAGTTGTTTAACACATACACACAAAATTATTCACTGTTTTGAAATTTATAATATAATGATCGATATGTAAATGTCATTTTATAACTATTTAAATAAAACTAATATACTTATAAGTGTAAGGGAGTGATTGCACTGGCATTTTTCTCCCCCTCTCACTCCCTCCTTAACTCCCTGCCTATTCTCCTTCTTATCCTAGAATAAGGAGAAGATGGGTGCCGGATAGTCTATCGCGGGTTAACCTGGGCTCCTCTCTCAGGACGGGTTACGTCCCGGGATAGACGAGCAAGGACAAAATAATGTACCCTATCAAAAAATATAGTGTATGAAATATGTACAGAATGATTTTTTTTTATTAAAGAGTTATATATAAAAAACGTATATATAACTCTTTAATAAAGAGTGGCAAAGTGCATGATGTGTACCCTCCTTCTTTTCCCCTTCCATGAAATAAATCACCCCTTATTATAGATCATTTGTATCTTCTCGTGGCCTATTTATGGTTCCAAGAAGAAATTAAATACGTAAAATTATTTATCATCAACTTAATGTGTAACGGAGTTCTTTCAATAATACTTCTCAAAAATATTCTTAACTTTGGAAGTATGATATTTAGTATTAAATATCGAAGTACTGAGTAAGATGAACTGCAAAAGTATCACTTATGTAAGGCATTTTTCCAAGAGTTTATTAACAATAGGTAATTTTAAATTATAATTAAGCATTTAGAATACACTGACATTAAATGTGTTTAATTGTAAATATGAGAAACATGACAAACTATTTCCTACATATATTGTTAAATAAAATTTTCAATTTCGATGTGAGTAAATCTTAAAAAATGAGAAATTGTTTACACTTTTAATAAATTTAATCGCAAAAGGCAGAATTTTTATCGAGTTTGTATAAAAATATTGTTTCATTGAAAGTAAAAATAACATTGACATTTCTTCCAGGGTAATCTGAGCAGTTTCCTCCGAAGGTGGGGCGAACCAACATACAAAGACGCCCTTTGTTTTTCCTAATTACACAGGAATAACATCTGGAAGTGAAGCAGTATCTGGCAATAAGTTACCCCATCTCTGTGGGAACTTCTCAAGTTGGGATGCCGTATGTCATCGCTAGCAGTTGATGGCTGGGGAATGGAGTGAACTGTTTCGGGGAGATATCTGGCGTGATGTGCACATATGGAAATAGTGGTCCAGGAACACACAGAATGGGGAATACACCAAGCCATCACTGGTCACAATGGTGGGCAATGACAACGGGATATAGCAATACCAAGATGCAACTCCTGAACCTTGTATCTTACATCTTCAGTAGGAATGGGAAACATGTTATGTTTAAATGAAGTCGTATGTCATCGCTAGCGGTTGATGGCTGGGGAATGGAGTGAACTGTTTCGGGGAGATATCTGGCGTGATGTGCACATATGGAAATAGTGGTACAGGAACACACAGAATGGGGAATACACCAAGCCATCACTGGTCACGATGGTGGACAATGACAATGGTTTATAGCAACATGCACTTCACGAACCTTGAACCTTACGTCTTCAGTAGGGATGGGAAACATGTTATGTTTAAATGAAGTTAAACTTAAAGTAATACATGTAGGATTATTTTTGAAAGAAGAGACACTTTACATTACTCTATGAATATGATATGCCGCGATCTTGACATTAAACAAAACCGGTCAGGTTGGCCACCATACAAATAACTTAAAAATGAACATGATTTACAATAAATAACAAAACACGATTTACTTCCTGAGATATCTAATTACTGGTTTAATTATCAAGCACTGCTTTAAGGCATTTCGCTTTCTACATAAATGACTGCTTCCAGCTGTTATTATTTAATAACAATAATAACGTTAGTTGTTGACCAGCCTTCTTTAAGGCTCTTTAGATAACTCTATTATATTTTTAACATATGTAACAAATTAATATGGAATGTGAGGATTTGCCTAAAATTCACAATATGTATAGATAGTATAATATTAACAAAGAACATTGTTCTTACATGACATTAAATAAATTTTCTGTGATACGTATGACTTTTCAGAAAAATAAATAATTTAGTGAGGTTTATTTGATATTAAAATGAAATGTTTTATACATAAATAAACATTTCTATAAACATATATATATATCGACTGAAATTCTGAATTTGATATCACTTTCTAAAGGTACTCAGAAAAAATTAAATTTGAATTTTATTTCCTTCATGAGACGAGCGTGTTTGTACTTTACACTCACACAAGGACTAATACTAATATATATTATTGTTTATAATTATTTTTTTTACGATTGGGGATAGGTGATAAGTTAAAAGTGTCAGTCTTAGGTTCTGCTCCTAATAACTAAAGAAAAAAAAGTTTTTAGGAGCATACACATACAGGCGAACGAGTATTTCAGAGGGGTAGAGGAGGGGGGGGGATGGTGTTTCCATTAGGCCGTAGGTGGTACTTCCCTCTATGTTAATGAGAAGGCAGAGGGATATGTCGGCCTGCAAAAATGGTAGAACTCTGCTACCAGACACTCCTGCTTGCCACTAATAAAACTCCCCACATAAAGAGAGATTTCCGCTTGCTCTGAATGAGCCCCCCCCCAGCCTAAATATGAACCCTTTCCGCTCCCTTAATATTCTCCATTGCCAGGAAAAAGCTTTCCCTATGACTTACGGCGACGTTTTAATTAAAAACCTTTTTAATCTCTGTGATTAATAGAATTCTTGGTCGTCTGTTGGTTTTATTTGGCTGCACTTATGACGGGAAATTTTCTAAATTAAAAACAAAAAAGAAATATTAGGGATTGAGGAATAACACATAACCTGCTATGATGACTCTAGCAAAAACGGAGTTGTCACAATGAAGAGCTTCTTTAAAAATGAAATATATTCAATTATAGGGCTTGAGAAATTGGTCGGGGTTTCGGCCAGGATGAGAAAAATAAAATTCTCCTAAAATATTGTGTAGTTATTTTATTATTTCCGACGTTTCGACCTAATTTTTAAGTCATCATCAGGGTGATAATGGTGTATGGAGAGATCTCCGAGGGAGGTTCTGGCCACATCTTAGTCTGCAGAACTAAACTGTTTGGTACTTAGCAGACTAAGATGTGGCCAGAAATCTCCCTCGGAGATCACTCCACACATCATTATCACCCTGATGATGACTTACAAGTTAGGTCGAAACGTTGGAAATAATAAAATAGCTGCACAATATTCTAGGAGTATTTTATTTTTCTCATCCTAACGGAAAGCTTGACTAATTTCTCCAGTTTATCTATAGACATATTCCAAGGGGGCAAAAGCTCTGGTCGATAGGTAGTGCGTACTAGAGTTATAGATATATTTAAGTTTTAATCTTTCATCGTTTTACAGTTGATCAATAAAGTACAAATGCATGAACAATAAATTTTAGCCTTATTCGATGTGAGCAGCTTATAATTATAGCGAAAATTTACTGTAATTTATAAGTTGTCAAATAATTTATATATATATAAATATTGATAATTCATATTTCTTGGTTAGATGAGCAAAGTTCCATAGGGAAAACATTTGCATGCAAAGTTTTAAGAAATTGATGAGCACTTTCAAGAGAATTATTTAAGTCCTTGCATTAGTAAATGCATTTATTAGGCTAACTTTATCTGTTCGAAAGACATTTTTGTTCTTGAAAATTCTAGAAGAATAATAGACATTTGTAAGTTTAAGGACAAATTTATTTGGCTATAATTGATAGGCTACGTTCAACTGATTTTACAACCATAATGTAGAGTTTTCTTGCCCTTCAATAATTTCAAGAGGCCCTTTACGATTTGATGGCCTTTTTTACGGTGAAAACGACTGAAAAAGACGAAGTGGAAATCCCCAATGTAAAGAAAAGGTGGAAAATCTGAAATCTGGATCAATTGCAGCTCTCTGTGAGGGCGGGCACTCTCGAAGAAACACAGAAAGTCAGTTAAAGCTGTAACTCCATTTAGATTGATCGAACTGGTGACTGATGAATCTCGGACTTAAGGGTGGAAGGGGACTTTGTACAAGTTTATAACGCGATAAATGACCGCCTCGCGGATTAATGACAGCAAGGCTCTAACTGAATTACCCTTTTATTTAAGTTTTCTTCAGTTTTCTCATATTCTGTCTGGTCCTGGAGCACTCCCTCCAGTGGCACCAGCCCTCCTTGATTAAGACCGGAGAGGGGTGGCTTTCAGAAGGGTTGAAATGGCTGGGAGATACAATCTTAAGGCTCTCCCCATCCTCGTCTAACCCTACCGACAATCTGATAAAACTTTTAATAAGGCTCTTTCTGAATTGGCAGAGAAAAAGAAGAGTTTGCTTTCTTTATTCCAGACACCTTTCTTCTTCCCTGACGCCCTCCTTATTTTCGACTTATGGCAAGATGACCTTTTCCAAATCCAGAACCTCATATAAGTTTTGTATATATATATAATATTATAATCAAGAACCGGTGGTATAGAGAGTGCAGTCCACACACAAAAAGAAAAAAATCACAAGGAGCAAAATTTTCGGGAATCTCTCGCTCTTCGTCAGTAAGGAGTGAAGAGATAATAGCTCTAATACGTAGTATCTCTTCACTTCTCACTGACGAAGGGCGAGAGATCCCCAAGAATTTTGCTTGCTACATTTCGCAGTCGCGCGAGTGTTTCATTTTCTATTTACACTTACTNATATATATATGTGTGTGTGTGTGTGTGTGTGTGTGTGTGTGTGTGTGTATAGTTAATTTATTAATGAACTTAATATTCATTTAAAGCTTACCAATAAATGAACTCAGCAAATTCCAAAAAGCATACCTGAAACAGGAAAGAACAACTTTAGCAAACTTTTTACAATAGTCTTAAGAATTGGAAATCCTACAGTCCTACTAAACACTTCTAGTCGATTTATTTTTGATCTGCTTCACTAAAGCATTACATGCGTATTTTTCTTTTTTTTTCAATTTAGAGGTCAGCCATCTTCAGAATGTTCAAAAATGGATTTTTTAAAATCTTAAAGCAATATTAGAAACAGAAAGATATAATTAAGTATAATAATAACTAGTAATATTTATTATAAGATGAATATTTTTATCGTATAAATATATCTGAGCTCCAAGTATATAATAGAAACACGCACCAAATTTATTCACATTATTTTAAAAAAGGTGAAAATAATTTTTTTTTATACACTTAAGTAGAAGTTTTCTGTTAACTCACCAGAAAAAGAGTACGCAAATAAGCTATAGATTTGATTTTGTTTTCTTGTTGAGTGGTAATTGGATTATAAAAAGACAAAGTTATTAGGTTTAGTCAAAACCACTTGAAAATGTTTCCATGTTTGGCAAAACCACACAGACTTTGCTACTCTTATTTGAAAAGCACTCCACATTTTTATTTGGAAAGGAGAGAATAATAAATACATCAGTTTCATTGGAAAAAAAAATCACTTAAACATAATAATAGAAGGAATGACAAATATAACTTTACCATCTGTTTATTATCATTTTTTAATAGGCGGGAACAATTTAAGATTTACTTATTTTAAGTAAAAAACACATTTATGGTGAAACATCTATATATATATTTTTTAATCTCTGTGATTA
>KZ807310.1:87808-108345 GCA_000696205.2 Oncopeltus fasciatus | reverse complement strand
CCCACGTAAATTTAGATAATTTTTAGTGCAAGGGAACAGAATAAAAAATCTAACTGTCCCAGCCAGGACTCGAACCTGGATCCCCTGCTATCCGGGCCGGTGCATTTACCACTTATGCTACCGGAACAAGTCTGATAAGTTATTAAATTCCCCGCACTAGTGTCGAGAGTCCAACCTCCGAGGCCGACGAATATATCGCTCACGCTCGGAGGAGCTGACATTGTCAAGCTGTTTAAATGACTCTACTTAATTTATTTTTAATTTTAATTTTATAAATATTATTTAATTTGTGGTATTTAATCCCACGTAAATTTAGAGAATTTTTAGTGCAAGGGAACAGAATAAAAAATCTAACTGTCCCAGCCAGGACTCAAACCTGGATCTCCTGCTATCCGGGCCGGTGCATTTACCATTTATGCTACCAGGACAAGTCTGAGTAAAAAACGAGAGTCATTTAAACAGCTTGAGAGTAGGTTAGACTAGTGCGGGGAATTTAATAACTTTTCAGACTTGTCCTGGTATCATAAATGGTAAATGCACCGACCCGGATAGATGAGATCCAGGTTCGCGTCCTGACTGGACAGTTAGATTTTTTATTCTGTTCCCTTGCACTAAAAATTGTTAAAACTTACGTGGGATTAAATACCACAAAAAATAATATTTATAAAATTAAAAACTTAATTAAATGCGAATCTGCACGTCTTCTCTCCCTCATTACTTCCACACAAAGTAAGTAATCCCATTTCTATGTATGTTCACAATTCCAAAAGAGTCACTTCGAAGGAATCTCTCCATGTTCCACTTATGTCTTGGTGAGAATGGTTATCCACGCGTGTGCAGGAAGACAGGGTGCGCTCTTTGGACTGGGGGGAAAAGAAAGAGACTAAGCACTGAACCTCCTCTCGGCTCAAAGCGTTTACATTATTCATAGGAAGGAAGCCACCTCCGAGGTGTCCCGGACCACGCTTCATCTGCATAATAGCGGCTAACTTGATACAGCTATCTGTGGCTTCTGTCTCACAAGTAGGAGTGTACAAGACTGGCTTACCTAACACCTTTGCCATTTAGCGGCCATTAATTAACAGTGGGCTGTGGCAAACTTACAGAAGCACTTTACTATCAGCATTGCTTCAAATGCCTTCAAACCTGATATCTATGAAGCAACCAAAAGAAATGAATAGTATGTAGAAACTGAACAAATAACGATGACAAACTTAATTCGAGATAAATATACACTGCCGGACAAAATTAAAGGATCACTTCAATATTTTGAAATTACTGAACTGTATAGGGTATTTTTGAAAATATTATTTTTTCTTTGGAAGNTAAAATGGGGCTAACAAGTAAGGGAAAATCTGAACTGTCAAGTAGATGCCAAATCTTTTTTCGATGGACGTAAATTTAGTTTAGAGTAAAGAAAATCAAGAGATATTTGTTAATTGATAAAAGAAATATTTAAGAACTAAATTAGGAGTTTGCCTACACCCTAAATTTTAATGTTACAGCTTATAAGCCGAAGAAATTGATTTTCCTAAGAAAATGAGGAATATCACTTAAAAATATAAACATTAAAGTTAAGCCCGTTATTGAATGAAATGAGACAAACTAATAAAGATTTGATTATTGGTAAGAGACATATTTATGGAGGTTGTGGAGTAACATGACATGAAAAGACCAAATACAAATATTTATTAACTGATTATCCAAATAATACAGTAATTAGGAATTCGCTTAATTTACGCAGCTCCTGTTCTTTTGCAATAGTAGTGCACATGTGCTTATGTCCTTTAATTAATAGTAATATCCTTATCCATAAAGACATATACTATGATTGGGCCAATTGGTGAAAAAGTTTCACCAATGGGACTAGTTGACCAATTAGCCAGGGTGATAAATAAAATAGTGCGTCACATAAAGGTATAATACGGTTATTAATAGCATGTTCAAATAAATTTATATAGTAGAGCTTGGAGGTTGTAGAACTTAAGATGACTTAGAATAAGTCTAAAAATCTCCTATCAGACTGTTCTGAAGATTAGAATTCCTATTGTTTAGACTTAAATTGGCTTCTTTTTTATCTATGTGGATAAAATATTAGTCTTAAGAGCGGGAGAATTAATAAACTAACATATATTTTATAGTTTTTTTTTGTATGTTTTTTTCTCATTGATGGTAGTTTATTTTTTGAAGAATATATCGTTAAGATTTACTTTCTAGGAAAAAAATATAATTTAAGGGAAAAAGTTTACATTCCGTTAAGAAAGATAATCAGCTTCGGGGGACCAGCAAAGAAGGGAAAATTGCAGCTTTAATTTCTTATCAGGATTCAAGGTGCAGACTAAGTAAGGCGGGATTATCAGAAGGCTGTCTGTTTTTCATAGGGCGGTGCGAGAGATTCTCAAATGGACGGCGATATCCTAGGATCCCCTCTTATCTATCCTTGTGTCTCCCAAGCATACCCCATCCTCTGCTGGCAGACTTTGCTGAAGAGGTAAGTGTCCACATCGTCGTATCACGCCCCAACTCGTTTTCCCTCCTCTAAGGGGAATATGACCAGAGGGTACCGAACACGTATTAAAATTAAAGAAAATGCTTCCTTTGTAATTACAGGTAAATTGAATATCATTTGCAATATAAGCTTAAAAATATTTATTCAAGTTGAAATTATAACTTTTATACAATGTTTATTGTTATTTCTATCTTCACTTACTCATATTTTTTCTTTAAAAAAAATTTATTGTAAAATTAATGAAGTGAAAAATTCTTAAAAGTGGCGCCAACTTATCGAATGTAACCCTTAAGGACTATCAAGCCAGGCACAACAAATACTAGTCCAATCTGGAAGGCAATTAAAGAGAAATAACAGTATACTCAGTGCTATGGGTGTTTCGAATTGCACAGCTATCGTGATAGCCCATCTCTCTATGAAGTTAATTTGTTCCGTGGAACAAATAGAATAAAAAATAATTATACTTATATACTGAGGATTTCCAGGGGTCCGCATATCTTTTAGTTTCTTGAGGTGTTATGGATCATTGGTTATGGGCCTGACCAGCATTTTATAATTCTTTAAATTAAAGTAAATATTATTATAATTATATTTGTTTTCGTAATAAGTAATGTTTAAAAATTAGGTATTGGAATGTTGTTTGAGAATAAATGATAAAATCTCCTCTCTATTGACAAAGAAACATTCCGTTCACTTTAGTCCTGAAAATATTACATAAATATTTCCTTTTTACTACAATAGTAAATGGAACTGATTATTTTCAAAATTAAAAAAAAAAAGAAGAAATAAATGTTCATAGCCACTGGATTCATTATTCATTTTTATCTCTTTGCCGGAATATGTAGGGATTGGTATGAATATATAATGTAATAATCCCATCTGGGAGAGTTAGGAAGGAGACGGCATTGTTTCCATATACATGGACTTTAAGTTGGACAGGTTAAGCCTCTTCTAATTTTGGGTAAAAGTGGTTAACCTTCCGGCTATGGCCCTCAAGTAAGTGGCTATAAGGGGGGGGGGGGTAAAGCACTCCCACCCTTCTCGTTTATTGGGTCTCCTTGGCCCTAATAATACACACTTTACTGCGTTACTTTTTCCTCTGCTTTTAGTACAACTCTGCAAGCACACACACGCAACGTATACTCCTATAAAATATATTTATTCTCGCTCGTTTAAGCATTTATGGGAGTTTGATTTTTTTTTATTTTATTTTACATACATGTTCTTGTAATACAGGGTTGGTAGAATACTAATTTCGCGAAAAGTGTGTAAATGGTACAAGTACATGTGTGTGGGTTTATGAGAAAACTACTACACATTGCTTCTAGATTTTTTTTTAGCTTCATGTTCTTTTTTTAACATATAAAAAAAGGGCAAATGTAAAAGCTACAGACGATGATTTCGAAATGGTTGGAAAGTGTTTCTAAATTCAGAAAGATTATTAAAAAAAAATTAAAAATATATAAAATTAGTCTTAAAGGCTAAAATGGCTATATTACAACTGAATTTGCTCAAGAAAATTTTTTTTCAGTACTACAAGGTATACGGTTATTAACTAGTAAGTAATTTCTGCCTTTTGTTTAGATATCATAAATGTTGAAATGTTACAACTGAAATTGCGCACTTTGTCAAAGTACTACAACAATTTAAAGATGGCGGTTCACTATTAAACAATGGAGGTTCTTGACACCCTTCAATAACGTTTGAGCCTAAAAACTGTAAGAAGACATACATGTTTTTACATTCAAACTCGTACGACGCGCCTACGTAAAATATAGAAAATGGAATTAAGTGGAAGAATTAAGACAAAATCAAATCTGTTTTTAGTTTTTTCCTCTTTTTAAATGAAAACTCCGGTCAAGCTAAAGCTGTGTAAAGAGTTCATTGGGGTCAATAATGTCAATTAACAACAAATTTAGAATGAATTTTTTATTTTATTTTTTATATTAAACTTGTATTTATTTATTACATTTTGTTAAATTAAAACATTTTTTAATTTAATCACCACAATGAATTAAAAAAAAATGACATTCACATGATAAAAAATATCAATCACATGAGGAGAGAAGATGACCAATGACACCACTCTCAAAGAATGAATAAAGAATTTTTTAAACCTTTTTAGTTAATTTTTTTTACTTTATAATTTTATTCCTATGGTATATGTACTGACTAAAATAGAGATATAGGATATGAAAAAATTAATAGACTGAGTTTAATCAATTTATCAGTCTGGTAGTTCTCACCTGAGCCGTATGTGACTAATTTTATGCAAATTTTTTGCACTCAATTCCGATAAAAGCAGTATAAGAGGCAAATTAAAAAAAAGGAATCTATAATCGGTTAAGCCTTAATAAGCGGCTCTCTGAATGTTCAGCCGGCAATGTTTCACCCCACCCCGTGAAAAAATATTGCCAGGAGGGTGGGACGGCGCTCGCGCCCCGTAATTGTAGGGTTCAAACTACACTTTTTCATTCTGAAACCCCTAATTATGACAGTCTCATTTTATCTTGCTCCCCACTGAAAAATGTATATTTCCAGGGGGTGAAAATATCAGGGCATGACAACACTTCAATCGACAGATAAGGCAAATCAATAGCTTAACATGTACAAGGGATGTAGGTAAGTGGAATTTCATAATTATGCCGGAAATTATGCATATAATCTAATAATAAATGTGATAAATATGAGTCAGGGACTTTATTTTCAAAAATTCAGTGCCTGCCGCTCAAGTATATAATACCTAGAAAACTGAAATTAATTTCTTTGAATGCCATATATTATTTAATTAAGAATCATGAATATAATTTATACGGAAAAGAAATCTCAAAGTGTTTTGGTTTTCTCTAAAGCAAACCTCTTTCCAATTTAATTTGATTAGTAAAAAAATTACTCCCTATAATAGTGTAAGGGCAGTTTATTGAAAGTGCTAACAAAAAAAAAAAAAAAGATCTGAACTGTAAAAGGTAAATTGGTACAAATAAATGGCGGAACAAGTAATAGCAAGATTTCCAAAATCCTCCAAAAAACCACAATTTTTAGCGTTCCTTGTATCGTCAGCTGTTTTTTTGGTTTCAAAAAACATCGTTCAGAATTCTTCCCACAGTAAATAGGTTTGTAAGACCAAATGGGGAGGGGAGCTAGTTTTGGAAGTAGAACCATATTTAGAATCTTTAAGTGATAGTTATTATCTGAACTATAAAAAAAAATATGTAAATTAACATATCCAAACAATTGATATATAACGAAATTGTGTGTATGTGTGAGACTATACAGGTCTATTCATATCTATATGTATGTGTTTCTGTGCGTGGGTGGGATTTATATGTGTATGTATCAGTATATTATACTGCATGGATAAGGACGTTGTATGTGTACGTAGATTCTGTGTGAGTGCGCGAATGAGAGTGTGTTGAGAGAGTGTCTGTGTGAGAAAGTGCATGTGTGAGGACGTGAATGCACTGAGTGGCTAGGCGAATGAGTAAGGATGGGTGTGTGAGAGTGTTTATGTGTAAATGAGTACGAGATATGTGTGTAGTTGGATGTTTGGGGGTGTGAGCAAGTGGGTTCGTGAAAGTGTATACGTGAGTCTATGAGCGAGTTGGTGAATCCGAGTGTGTGAGTGGAGGGTACTGTGCGTGTTTCTATGGGTAAGTGCGTACATGAATCTAATGGGTGGGTAGGTGAATCTAAGTGTGAGTGTGTGTATGAGGAGGGTGCTGTGCGAGTGTGCATGCTTAGCTGCTTACATGAGTAAGTAGGTGGATGTGCAAGAGCGCGAGAAAATGACACATATTAATTGATAGATTAAACGTGAATGCAATGGTCTCCAAAAGAAAGATATAATGTATGGAAACTTGGATGAGAAGCAGTGGTAGGTTGAGTGAATCCCAAATCCTAATTTAAGCAAAAGTACTTTTCTTCCCTCCCTTTGATAGGGGTAATAAAAATAGAAGAAGTGGATAATAAAAAAGAAAGGCTGAGAAAGAAGAGTGGAAAAACTTTGTCAAAGCTGAGGTAGGGGATGGACGCAGTTAGTCAGACCAAGACCTGTTTCCGGGGCATTAGACAGAGCTCTTTCTAATTCCTACCCTTACCGGGGAGCCTTGTAATTCTTATTCTTTTAGATTACCTCCCTGTCCCAGGAGACCTGGAGGCTTAACGAGGCTAAAATTGAGCAAAATGGGAGGGAAGTGGTTGAAGAGCGGCCATTACACTGAGGATTTCCAGGGGTCCGCATATCTTTTAGTTTCTTGAGGTGTTATGGATCATTGGTTATGGGCCTGACCAGCATTTTATAATTCAAGATATTTATCTAAAGAAATTCGATTATTAGTAGATGGTTTTTTGTAGGGGTTAGGTCAAGGTAGCTTCAAAAAATACTATTTAAAAATGTGTATTTTTTTTTAATTATCTACAAACGTATCGGCTTAAATTGAAATAGTCAACTTCATGGCTATCGTGAAAGCAAGAGAGGACGTCGTGTCATGAATATGGGATTCAAGTGAGACGACATCCCCTCTCGCCTTAACGATAGCCCTGACGTAAGCCGAAACATTGGCAGATAATTAAAAAATACACAATTTTTAAATCGTACTGTTTTAATCTACCTTACCAAATCCCCAACAAAAAAAAATCTACTTACTTTAATATGTTTGTTTAAAATTTTGATTACATCCTTATTATATCCAAAAGCGAACCTAAAAAAAATAAACAATGGAGAGAAATAATATAATTAATCTGAAAAAACCTACATATATGTTAGGTCTAAATACAATTTTGTTGCACATACATTATTACGCTTCCATTTTTAATGGCTTTGTTGTGTATGATTTAATTTTCATTAGAGTTTCGAGCTTTAGAAAGATGTAACTATTCCAGATTGCGCGAACGCAGTAAATTTGAGCGACATATTACGAAAACTGCAAAAATCTCAGAGGAACCTTACCAAATCATTAATAAGTAATGGAAGTAACGAATAGTATATCTGTTATCCTTGTTTTCAGCCCCAATAAATATCCCATAAGGGTTTAAATTTAAACGATAACAACATATATTATTGATGAAAAACCGCATCTAATTTATGAATCAAGTAATGGACCTCGAATTTGATAGATTACATTTAGAGTAGAAACGATACTATTATTATTAATAATTGATGAGTGGTAACCATGTATTCCATGGAGATTGATATATTGAATGGGAAAAGAATCCAAATACACACAATATTGACTGATGGTGACCCTGTATTTTTCAATATTGAGTAGTCATCAATTCAGTTCATTTTGATTTTGAGTCAACTAGACTCAATATTAAAGTAGAGAGAAAAACTCTAGTTCAATATTTTTCAATGAATCCTAACCACACACACACACACACACACACACACACACACACACACACACACACACACACGCACACGCGCACGCGCACGCGCACGCGCACGCGCACGCGCACACACACACACACACACACACACACACACACACACACACACACACACACACACACACACACACACACACACACACACACACACACACACACACACACACACACACACACACACACACACACACACACACACACACACACACACACACACACACACACACACACACACACACACACACACACACACACACACACACACACACACACACACACACACACACACACACACACACACACACACACACACACACACACACACACACACACACACACACACACACACACACACACACACACACACACACACACACACACACACACACACACACACACACACACACACACACACACACACACACACACACACACACACACACACACACACACACACACACACACACACACACACACACACACACACACACACACACACACACACACACACACACACACACACACACACACACACACACACACACACACACACACACACACACACACACACACACACACACACACACACACACACACACACACACACACACACACACACACACACACACACACACACACACACACACACACACACACACACACACACACACACACACACACACACACACACACACACACACACACACACACACACACACACACACACACACACACACACACACACACACACACACACACACACACACACACACACACNTGTCTGTTCCAGGCATATATATATGTATATTTTAATTTAAAATAATTGTTGTACTAGCTATATTATTTTTATAACTTGGTATAAATATCACATTAATAGTTTGTCAAAAACATGCGTAGGTCAATGAGCTCAAAAATCCTAGACTTCCTTATCTTTCTATTAAGATAAACCATTTAAGGAATTTATTTACTTTTACATTTTTTTCAGAAGAAAATATAACAAAATGCATACATTTTAGTATAATTTCATAACATATCAACATATTTTTATTCAAAGCGTCCTCTATTAGAGCTTAGACGAGTCAGTCTATTAGACTATTAAGCGCTTGATTCGCCTTAATTATGCGTTCTCAGTCGACACAATATCAAGAGAAAATAAATTAGATTATATTCATTAATAAATATTTTTTTTAATATGTGTGTATGTTTGAGCCTAAGTTCGAGCATGTGGGCGTGTCTGTGTGTGTGTGTCCGCAGTTTTAGAACTTCGGTTTTTATGTCTATTTTACTAAATTGTTATTAGAGACTGTTAGTGTATTCAGTTAAGGAAAAAAGGGAGATTTCGTGAAAGACTAAATTGAAAAATCAACAGGAACTTCGTTAAAGTATGAGTTATAAAAACAATATAGTGGGGCAGGTGGGGGATGGGGCGGACGGTGGTTCTGCCTTTGGTTCGTGGCGGCTTGCGACGCCGGTTTTGACCTCTTCTTTTACAGCCGACCTGGAGGGTTTGGACGACCTGGTCCCACCGTGCACATTTTTGTTCACAGGCCAGGCATTTCACTAAAGACTTATTAAGATGAACTTGATATGAGCTGGAAGTTAATCACGGAGATCGAATTCAGCGTCGCTGGTTGCCTCGTGCTGGGGCTCTCCGTTTGTGTCTCCTCCTTTATATCTGCATCCCTATCGCGTTCTGAAATGCGACCTCCATCATGTTTTTGCTTCTGTTTTCTTTCTCTCTTCTTTCGCACTCTTTTCATCGATACCTCACATAAATGGCATTAATGACCCAAGTGGTTGGCATGCCAAAAAAAAAAAAAAAAAAAAAAAAAAAAAAAACATATTAGGTGTAAAATGTAATTTTATGACATCAATATTCTATAAAATTTCTAAAAAAAATAAAACAAAAAAAAATATTTAAGAATTTATCTTCTTTGGCTTACAGTCGTACCTGTATTTAAATAAAGATGATCAATTCGGACTGTTGGTATTATATTATGAACCGTTTAATTTATTAATTATTCTATAAAATCAGGTGAGGATTACAAGGGGGGGAGGGTGTTAATTGTAGAATGCACCATATTCCAATAGTTGTGAAAAATATAATTTTAAAAGAATACATCTTAAGGGCATGAGTTATTTAAACATGTATATCCTATAACAGCAAAAACATCATCTTTAGTAAAACTGTTAGTAATGCTGGAGGGAGACACAGCCACCGATTCACGGTACTACCAGCTAAACCATCGAAAATAGCCGATACTCTGGCGATCTAAGCCGAGTCTCCCTCCATCCCCTGGTGCCTTGGAAGTAAGGAAGGACTCCAAGGGTGGGGCAGACCTTGGGCTCGTCGACTGCATATCGTCGCGGGAGTACGAAGCGAGCTGGTAGGGGCAGGCGGGTCTTATCTGCAAAGGCAGGGGAACTTCAGCTCCATCTCAAGTCAAAGACCTCGTCTCATTATCCTCTAATTGACAGCGTTCTTTGTCAAACTCAATTCGCTCCTTCACGACACACTCATCAGCGGGATTCATACCCCTCCATAACCTCTTCTACAAATCACAGCATTATTTCCAAAGAACTAAATAGTATACATAAAGTAGCTTTTTATAACCGAATTTCGAATAAATATACCCCTTAAGGAAGTAAATATAGCTATGTATTAAAAAATTAAACATAGCTATTTATAAATACATTTCTTTAAATAGTATCTATTTTTGGATCAACCCTGACCGAACCCAAATAAATTCTCTACTAAATAATAATTTTCACAGTCAAGAACTCTCCATTAATAAATTAATTAAACTCTCCATTAATTTCTAAGATATGTGAAATGTCACAACGAAATAGAAACAATGAAAGTATTGAAAAAGATGCATTTAATAAAATATTCTTGGATGAAAATTGGACAATTAGCAGGACCTCCTAACATTTAAAACATAACAAATTTTTCATATATTTGGTCTTCGTTCTTGCAAATTTAGAAAGGTACCTAATTTTGTTTGAATCGAATGAGAAGGGAATTGGGGTATAGGTTAAAGATAGACAAAATTTAATAATGTTAGATAAATTTGTCTTTTGTGTTACTTATAAAAAACAATATGAAACATTTAAAACGAAAAATGTAATTTATATTTAAATTTTTTAAATTAAGAGTGATTTTTAAAATTGAACACTACTGGTTGAGTTCCGTTTCCACTTCTTCCCTTTCATGTCACCTAAGGGACATATGCTTTTACCTTCATTGTTATTTCGAACTTCGAACGCCATTTTGTCAGTCTATTCTCATTTAAATTATATTTAATGAAGCTTGGTGAATCTACCTACTTCCTGAGAGTCAGCTCTTCATTAGTTGTTTTTTAGGGGGGTGTTTATAGGAATTTGAATAATTATGAATGGGATTCAAACGCCAGAAAGGGTCACCCCCTCCTTTTCATTATGACCATTTCCCCATACTACAATTTAATTAATACAGTAAGGTAAGCACTGAAGATACATACACATGAAAAAAATTTAGCGTATCCAGCACCTATTACCTACCCATGATTGTTTAAGCCCCAGTGACATAATTATAATTATCTTTAAATTTGTATTAAATCGATTTATGCTTTATATATTCCCAGGGGGAGATCTCACTCTCAAATATTTGAGAAATATTTTGCGGGTTGAGGAAAAATGCAGATTACTGTATATGTAAGTCAATATGGTTGAGCTACTAAATATTAACGCAAAGAATTGGAAAACATTTGCGGCATCGGTTTATTGGATTATCATATATATATATATATATATATATATATATATATATACGTGTGTGTGTGTTGGGTATCTCATAAAGTGTGCAAACAGTGNATAAAGTAGTTTGGAATTCGCATATTTTACGCGGCTCCTGGAGGGCGGGCTTTTGCAATTTTAGAGCACATGTGCTCATGTCCTTTAATTAATAGACATATCCTTATCCTTATCCAGGAAGCACATATACTATGACTGAGCAAATTGGTGAAAAAAAAAGATATATATATATATAATTCGATAATATAAGGACGAATCAGCTCCCTTAAATATTTTGAACCGCATATATTCATATTAAAGATATGATTTCCTCTAGAATGCATTTTTCTTTTTTATGTTATCTCAACAAATTTCATAATTACAAGTAAAAGAATAGCCTGGGACCTTAAATAGATAAAAAGCGCTTAAATGAATATTTACGACTCAATTAAGAATTAGTGGAGAGCCCACAAGTGAAACAAATTAATATAGCAGAATATTTATTGTGCGGTCCCCGAGGTTAAAAGAGAAAAATAGCAGATGAGGGCCTCTCCAAGGCATTAGGAATGTACAGTGGCATTGTATTTTTTAAGCTTCGCATGCGAGCAGTAATTTACCGTGTCACTAGTCCTTTAGATCGAGAATAACCAAATGATAAACCATTTCCTACGAAAAGTCAATATTAATAATTATTTAAAAAAAAAAAGAAGAATTATTTTTAATTTACAGCCCATGAGGATTAATTTGTCAATTATTCAATTTAATTATGATTCAAGGCTATCTATTTATCAATTATCCTGCATGCATGAATGCTGCATAGGACATAAAACTTATAGGACTGCCCAAAATATATTTTATAATTAATGTTATTTTCTAGTTAAGTAATAATAATTCCTACTAGCTCAGTCAACTGTGTTAGAAAATGACAAGAAAATATATATTATTTATATTATTTTTATTCAGTCTATGGGGCATATTGTTATTTTTATTCTAAAATTTTGGTTTTGACTTGTACTTATTTACTAGGAGAGAAAGAGTCCGTGTGGAAACTGACAGAACACTGGAAATGCGATGCGAAAACTGTTATCGACTTCGATCTGAATTATCGACTATGATAGTTCGATAACAAAGCAAAGAGTTTATTAACTGTATCCCGGCAGAGGAACATTATGTATGAGAATGTATGGTTTAGTATGTTTTTTGCTAACAATGCCTTTGGGAAGCGTCGTAACTAATGTTTTAGAAACCCAAAGTTGTTTTTATTTAATTTAACATTCTTCAGGAATCAGGTGTTAAATTTTTCTAAATTTTACTAACGCACCCATTTAAAAACAAATAACATGTTTTACTTTAACCACTCAGGCTGTAATTTTTAATCTTAGCTGACGAAAGTCATTACTTCAGAGAAAAATTAATGTTTTCGATGTTTGTGCAATTAGAGCAGCCTCTAAATCGCCATTTCCTTTTTAAAATTGTCTAATAAATAGCTTTATTACTCTATCAAATTACATTTGTTAGCCATTCTTAAAACTGGATTAACAAATCGAAAAACTAACTTTTTTTATGAGAAAGAAGATAATTGACGATATGCTGAATGAATAAGCAAGGATCGGTAAAGAAGGATGTCTGAATACATTTCTTGTGTAGAAGAGTGCAAGAATTTATTACTTTTGGCTGAAATTTGGTTTGCTGAGCAAGCCATCATATGTACTGGAGATTAAGGAGAAAATGCCACATGTAAGCCGGAAAAATTGTCTGTTTCATTAAAATTCAATATGAAGAATTAGTTCCCCTGCTGTCTTATATTCTTATTTAGACCGTAAACTACTAGCTCTGAAAATGGATTGCAAAGACCGCAAAAATATTGCTTTAAAGAAATAAATTCTTGTAATTTTATACAGGACTTTTTTACGAACAATTTTATGAAAACTATGTCTTTAAATAAGACCTTCACGGTGGTGTCTACTTATTTACTTTCCGTTGGGTAATTCTTTAAAATTTCGTTAGGCAAATTGCCTAAAAAATGCTTTTTTTACTTAATTTTATTCCCCTTCTAACATATGTAATTTATAGAGACATTGTTCAGTTAAAAAAGGTATTAAACTACTTTTAGTAAACTGTTTATTAGTAGAAACTAAATTAATCGTTTTAGGGGTCTCTGGTACAATTCCAACAAAACACTAGAGTGGGGACACTACAATGTGATACTTTATATTTTGGTATTAGAGTGCTAATAATGTAAAAATCATTCTTGGTGCAACATAAAATTTAATTAAAACCACAGATCAAATAACATTATTAATAAATGAAAACTGCTAAATTAACACCTATTTACCTTCAATATAACATGAAAGCAAGACAACTAAAATCATCTTATAATAATATCTACGGTCTCTCTCTCTTTTTTAATTATTTTCTGCTTTCATACAATTCTATTCTGGTCGGGGGAAATAATTAATCATCAAAACATTAGAGTATCATTAAAATTTTGGACACTTACATTTATATTCCATCCTAGATTTAGTACATTTGACTAAGAAGTGAAATATAGCTGGAATAAATATAATTTTAATTGTGGTATTTTATCTCATGTAAATTTTAAACAATTAAACGCAAGAAAATAGAATAAAAAATCTATCTGTCTCAGTCAGGGCATTTTCCTCGCATTTTATATATTTCATATTTCAAAGCAATCGATACGCTTCGTGATGAGTTTCTGATAGCCTTAACAAACATTTTTTTTCAAATTTCATTTGCCAAATTATGTTCATTAAAATTGATATTTATCTACATACGATGCCTGTTATCTCGAGCAGCCAGTTTTTGTCCAGCCGAAACTTGAAAGCAACTCTAATTAATAAAATAATTATCTGAGCAAATTATTCTAAGAAATATAAGAAGAAAAAAATCTAATTTAGTTTATGTCAGCAGTCGGTATTGAAGAAAGAGAAGAATGAGGGAGATAGAGTGTGNTGGTCCTAACCAGTCATAAAAAATATTTGTTGCCTCAACAAGGTAGAATTTATATATATATATATATATGCGCGAGTGTGTGTGTAAATATGTTAAAGCTCACACCCTTCTAACAATTGCAAAATTATCATTATGAATATATTAGTATCTGTGTATCATTAAATTGACATAGATTATTTCACATAAATCAGTCACAATATTTTATGATGCATTACCTAGATGATCTCCGATGACTCTCGATTTTGACCATTATCCCCTGAAATACTGCAAACTTCAACATTGATATAGGCTCCGAGGAATTATTAATCAGTCATCCAGATATTTCAATGCATATAAACAGTTATTGTAATTATTCTTTAAAATTTTACGACTTATTGATGATTGGAAAGCGGTCGTCTTGTTGAAAGGGGAGATTGACAGTGGTGGAAAGGTGATTTGTCCTCTAGCTGGAATGCCTTTGTCCCAAGACCGCCCACCGAATTAATACCTGCCAGAGCTCCGGGTAATAACCGGTTATTGGATGCCTGGACAGATTTGGCAGTCTGCACCTTACTCCAGCAGAGCTTGTTCTACCACCCTGAATACAACCAGCTGCAGACTTGTCAGGGGACTTATTTTAAGGGCAGTTTTACATCTATTCCCTTAACACAGACAGTTCTAAGTAAGTCTTTTCTTTTGCCAAAAATAAGATATTTGCCAAGAAGTAAAGCAGCACATTGCTTTATTATATGATACTTGTTTTAAAGTACATACTCAATAAATACTGTTAACATAAAAAAAAAGAGAAGCTACACAAACTAAGATAATTCCTTAGTATCTCAGTTATATATATTTTTATTTAAATTTTCCTTTTCAAGTAATCTCTTGTATTGTAGAATATTTCTTTATCAATAAACATATCTGTACTGAATTTTATTACTCTAAAATTATAAATACGCCCACTTAGTAGAAAAATATGTTTTTTATTTCTGGAACTTGACATTGCAGGTAATTCCCATCTCTATTCTTGCAAATTTGATTCAACAATGAACTAAGCTTCCTATTTTACATTTAATAGCTTTATGTGGCTATATATAAGTACGTGTTATATTTAACCTGAGACTCACGATTTAACACCGCTGAAACTAAATATATATATATATATATATATACACACACACACGCGCACGCACACACCCACACACACACATATATATATATATATAAAGTATATATAGAACATGAAATACTCGCGGTTGCGATATGTAGCAATCAAGAACAGGTGGGATAGGGAGGGACATGCACACACAAAAAGAAAAAATCACCAGGATCAACATTTTCTCTCGCCCTTCAATTATAGTTACATATATTTAAAACTATGTGTGTGTGTATGTATATTTGTGTGACTATTATTTAGTAGGTAGGTTAGGAGAATGTATCGAAAACATTTTTAAAAAATTGCCATGGGAACAACCACAAGACCACTACATTCCTTGAGAATTCACTGAAATAGTGTGTATTTATTCTCGGATGCACAGTGGAGAAGGCGTATGTCAGCATACCAATCTGGCCAGCTTATTTTCCCCATTCAATGAAACATGGCTCCCAATTAGGGCGGTTTTTAGGAGCACAACAGGGTTCTCCTCTGGACCATTACAAACAGGAGCACAAAATGAAATAAAACCAATCGGGAACTGTGAGTATTGAGCCTAGGACCTTTGGCTAAGGAGTCCATTAACCTAACTACCAAACCACCATGCCCTTTATTATTTCATAAGTAAAGGAAGTTCTATGGTGTAAATTTCCTAATTCAATGAAACTCTCTCTCTAAATATATATATATATTGATGATGAAATACTCCTCTGAATATTGCCCTTCATATAAGTAAATGAGCCAGGGAGCCAGGTACCAGCTATATTGTACGGCAACACCATATTATGTGATGAGGGTAAATAGTGCGTCACACCTACACGCTGGGTGTCTGTTCCAGGCGAATGCGTTCCATGTCTTCATATGTTCCTGGAGGGGGACAAATGGCTACATTCATCAGGCAAATGCCTGCTATCAATCCCCAACGCCTACTCCCTTCCCATTCTCTACTTGCCTATGTCACTCGTTTGTGGTGCGGACAGAATAATATACCCCTAACACAATGGTATTTGTATACTGCATTTCCTTTTTCAGAGCATGGAGGTAGACGAAAACTCAAATGGCCGTCATGCAAAACCTGTCTAAGCAGTTTTCCCAAGTTTCATCAAGATGGACATAAATGAGAGTAAATGACGAATTACATATTATAAGATGAAAAGAGCAGCTGTCGCAGTTATATTCTTAAACAACTTTCTTAATAAAAGATTTTTGTAAAAAAAAATTTACTGAGCATGAATTTTAGAGAATTAGAAATTACACATTTTAAGTTCAATTAAGTTTTTCGTAACTACAGTGAAAATAAGAATGTTATCAATGTATCATTGGTATTTTTCTAAGACCTTTCTACAACTGATTTAAACCAAATATTATATTCAACGATTTTCAATAATAAGCCTAAATACAGTCTATATACCGTGGTTTCTATTTTTATAAATGAGGGTCCGCCAAATATTGAAAATTACATTCTTGAATCTCTCCTTTGTAGCAGGAGGTTTTTAAAATTGAATAATATATAAATGTTTTTAAATTAAATTTTTCACTATGTTTATTTTAGAAGTTTTAGTAAATAATTCATAAAAGTTACGAAGATATAAGGAATTAATATTTTAATTTCTTCCTAAACCCTTCCTCTCACTTGACAAATAGAGTTGCTCAGGGGATCCGTACAGGTCTCGCAATCCTGACGTCGCGGGTTCAAATCCCAACCAGGACAATCTTTAATTTATAAATTTATAAATAAAAGCTTGTCCTGAGACATGTATGTTTAGAATGGGGTGGCAACCTGTAGATAGTCTCTCCCTCCATGACCCTAAGTGGTTCAAAGGGAGACTAACACTATAAATAAATAAAAAAATAAAATAAATAATTTGACAGATAATGCTGACCATTATCGAACTCATTCAACGGTTAGAGAAAAAAAAAAGCTAAATACAGAATTTGATATCAGTATTTTAAAAATTGCCTACTCTAGATTAAACACAAAAAAATATATACATATATGGATCGTTAAAGATCTGTTATAATTCTTCAAAAGTCTATACCCTTAAACCTCCCCACTCTCCGATTTTAGCCATTAACGAATTTATCTATCGATTTACAAAAATAAATTCCTTATCATTTTCTTAACATTACTTGTATACTTATGAAATTACATAATAATGTTTTAATATAATATTACATATTGAATACGTATCGTATATATTCTTTGTATATAATATGTCGAAGTACATAAGACAAATTTTTTTTATAGGCATAACTTTATTGAAATTAATTTTCAATATATCAATATTAGTTTTAAAATAAAAGTTATTGCTGATTCATTTGTAAATGTTGTAGGTTTATTTTATTTAAAAAAAAAAGCATTTAATTACAGTAACAAAATAATTGAAAATTAAAGAAAAACTTACGGAAAAAATCCTAGAAAACAGTAACATCAACCTAATTATTGCATTGAAATGGGTACTCATGACGCTGAAGGAAATAGGTTTTCTCTGAGTCTATCCGTTCTGTGTGCTTTAGAGCAAGGCTTTTGGTTCCTACTCTAGTAATGCTAGCCCCTAGACGAGGGCGCTAATTATGTCACACTATTCGCTAAACTATCCCCAAAAAAACCCTTTATTGCAACTGACAAACACTTAGCAAAATACAATAACAAACTTACATACATTAACTAAGTTGCATTGTTGGTAATCAACTCCGGTTCCTGCGAGGTCTACGTTGCTGGTACGAAATGCCTTACCCAGGCGGCGCTTGGGATGTTAGTATCAAGAAACTTTTTGTAGCCACAATTGAAATTTCACACAGTCCCTCACTCCCATTCGTACAATTCTGCTCAATAACATACTTAGCTAATCGTTTTGTTGAGTGTTACCGGTTGATCACAGTTACGCGTACGAAGTATTCGTTCTTCAACAGCTCTCTTTCAGCATGTCTTCTCTTATCTGCTCAGCAGTTGAACAGATACGAAGAGAAGGAGAGGAGTGTATCTATGTTAACTCCATAAAGACATAGGTATGAGAGAGGGACGATTCCATGGCCGTTATCATGACTGCAGCTGTTTGGCTTACTGTTATCTCTAATCTAACAGGCTCACGTTATTCTGTCACCTACACACAAGTGAGTCTTCAAAGGAGCCTTAGAATTCCTTTGACTGGTATCAGATGACCAAACATCTGATTAACCTCAATGCTCTTAAAGAGGTTCCTGCAGACATCCCTCAAGGAAAATACCCATATACGATGTTAATGTGTTATATTTCTATTCACTATAGTCCGACAGAAACTATAGTCCGACACGGGAGAGGGGAGTGAAAACAAAGCATATTTCCCATGTTTCATATAAGATAGACATTGATGTCTAATTTTATTTAAAAGCTGCATGGAGGATTATAAGTATGGAGGATTGGAGGATTACTATGGGGTCACTATGGGATCACTATGGAGGATTCTATTGGATAACTAAGGAGGGATCACTATGGAGGATTACTATGGGATCACTATGGAGGATTACTATGGGATCACTATGGAGTATTACTATGGGATCACTATGGAGGATTACTATGGGATCACTATGGAGGATTACTATGGAGGGATCACTATGGGATCACTATGGAGGATTGCTATGGAGGATCACTATGGATCATTACTATGGTGTCACTATAGGATCACTATGGAGGATTACAATGGAGGAGGATTGGAGGATTAATAAATTACATTAAACATTAGATATCTATTATTAGATGATTTTAGTTGTGGTTCGGTCAAGGTAGATCCAGGCAAATAATCTTTAAAAAAATAAACTATTTTTAAATTTGTATTTTTTTGGATCTACTTTGACCGAACCCCAACTAAAATAATCTAAGAATAATATCTACGGTAAACAAACTCTCCATTTGATTAGATATCCATGTCCATTTTTAATGAAACATGAGAGATCTGATTTGTTTACTCTCTCGTGTCGTTCTCTTTATAGTATCTTCAAGATATCTCAAAGAATTAAAGGAAATTGTATAAATTAAGTCATTTTCCTTGTTCTTATTCATCCAGAAACTGCGAATGACTACATATGATTTACTCATGTTTTCTCGCTTTACAAAATATCTTTTTCGCTATATTATTCGGAATATTTAAAATATTGTGCATAGACAAAGGAAATTTTATAATTTTATTAAACTCTTATACATTTTTGTAAAATTTATATTGAAAACTGCTCTCATTACGGACTGAAATTCGTATAAGACATAGACATTGATGATACTAATCCAAAACACAAATCTCTGTCAATATTTCCAAATAGTCAGGAAAATTACAAAATAGTATAAAAGAAACAAACTTAACATCTTCGAATCATTGCTGTCTTAAGACTAATATAACGCTAACACCAACAATTATTATCGACAATTTACTACATACAAGTTATTGTTATCAGTCTAATTTTGAGTTATATATTGACAGAGGTCTTTGTTGTAATTATTGAACGTGTTATTGCATTTACATTACTCTCTGTATGAGTATACTTCACTGTCACAAGTTTTTTTTATCTTCCAAGCGTTCAGGTTAAAAACCTGACGAAAATATATTAAATATAACCTAAAATTAAAAATGAGTTACCCTAAATAAAATTGATGTTTTTCTTAAAAATCGTAATACGATACACATATAAATTAATAATGGTCCTATTTATTCTTCAAGTTAAAACAAAGATATAAAATCCTATTTTTTATTATTCAATATTTAATTAAGGATATTTAACTAATATGAACCTAAA
>KZ807310.1:77394-87773 GCA_000696205.2 Oncopeltus fasciatus | reverse complement strand
TTAATTATTATTAAAATATAGAAAAATTAAAAGAAAAAATTATTTGGTTGAAAGGTTAGGTTGTAAGTTTTTGAATGCAATTGCAATGAAATGAAACTTTTTAAATAAAAATTTTCGAATTTCACAAAGAAAGTATGATGCGAAAATAATATTAAGAATGTAATGCAGAGCGAGATTAACTTCTTATTTTTCATTGAACTATACATGTTTCATTTGAGTTTTAAAATCCAGTATTTGAAAGAACGTTTCAGGAGAAGTCATGAACACCCTCCTTAACTTCATTTAAATCACTAGATATTTATAATTGAATTATATGAAATAATATAAATGAATTAGTATGGAAACTAAACATATCTCAGAGGGAGCCTAAATGAAATCCAGATGCCATTCGTAAAAGTCTCTGCCTAAGTACTTCCTTGAAATTTATATGAGTATTAAATATATTACCTTATATACCATATGTATAGGTGGGAGGGGTAAAGGAAGAAATGGCCGGGGTGAATGGTGTGTGAATGTGAGAGAAGGGAGGAGATAAACAAGGAGGATTGAGGAAGGGAAGACATGAGAGAAATAGTGGGTATTGGCGGCCGGGAGGCAGACAAAAGAGCAGAGACCTCCAGAGGATTTGTGGCTGGGAGAATAATTCTGTCAGGACCTGGACTACCCTCCATAAATAACCAAATATTCATTAGGATAGAGGGGTGATCCTTTTTCTGTTTAGGCCCCGCTTCTAATCCATGATCATCAAAAATTCACAAACTTTCAAAGGGCTGTTGCCCATCGGTGTATGTGCATAAATATGCTTCATTTCTATTAAAATTTTTTTATATTATATGTAAAATTTTCAATAAATGTACGAAAATAAGTTTATCTTTGTACAACAATTAAGTGTGACGATCTCATCTGCGTTACTTATTATTGAACGTGCATCTCTCATAGTTAAAAATATTTGTTTACATGCTTTAAAGAAAAATAGAAAATCTTATTATTCGTAATATGACCAATTTTTTTTTTACTTTTAGATAGATAGCGGTAGGAATTTTTTTTTAACGTACATTCTTTATAATGATTGAGAAATTTTATTTTCTGTCGCAAAGAACTCCCATTTTTAATAAAAGGTCAATTTGAAACACATACATTATATCTCCGTCATATAAAATTTCTAAGTAATTCCTATCGCAATTTCTTTCCTATTTTTTCTACTAGTAGAAAACGAAATGTTATATTTCGAAAAATGAGCAGCGAAAAACTACTAAAAGATTGTGAAAAACTATCGTGAGGAAGAAACTATTGATTATTCTCATTTTATTTGTATTATTATTTATTTATGTTATCATTAGGGTGTCTTTGGTATTTATATATATAAATTTGATTAGTAGATTAAAGAAAACCATTTCTTTCTAATTAATGTAAAGTTGTTATTTTTTGTGAGGTATTTAATGAAACTTATGTTATATAAATATTCAACGTGTATTGTCTGTAAGATTGGACTCGTCGTCCTAAGACCATAAATACTAAATTCTCTCTCTCTCCCTCTCTCTCACTCACTATTTCTCCCCCTTTCTCCCTCCCTCTACCCCCCTCACACTCACTCTCTTTCTATCTCCCCCCCATGCCAATCTTTGTCTCACCATTTCCCACCGTCTCTCTCTCTCAATCTGTCTATCTATCTATCTCCCCCTATCTCTCTATCACCCTGTCTCCCTCCCTTCCTCTCTCTCTAACTCCCCCTATCTCTCTCTTACTCTCTATCTCTCACCCTATCTCCTCCCATATCTCCTTCTCTCAATCTCTCTCTATCTCTCTCCCTATCTCCTCCCATATCTCCTTCTCTCTCTCCCCACACACATTTAAATTTATTTATATTCCTTACTATGATAGGCTTTGATAGGATATGGTTAAGATAAAAAATATTTCAAATTCCTATGTACTGGTAATGGTTAGTCGGGTGGGATGGATAAGCTCGGGGGAGATCTGCCACTGGTAGGAGTGGAGAATGTGCCTGAGGGCTCCGGGCCCTCGGAGAGTGCTGGTCGGCGGAGACTTTGCGGTGCCGAGTCCGCGAGAGCTCCCTTGCTGTACTACCGCCCTTCACAGGCACAGCGTGGGAGCGGGTCAATGAGGAGCAGCTCCTCAGTCCGAGCCAGAAACACGGCCCCCTCCGTTCCCGGCGAGACTGATGAACACTCCACCGAATCAATGGCTAAGGGAAATACGGTCTGAATTCACAGGCAGGCTATGCCTCTGTCGTCAATTAGCTTGAATCACAAATTCTTCAGGGTGACTCGAGAAAAGATTTGAATCATTAAAGATTATTCCTTTTTTTCGAAAGCAGACTAATAGTTTAATGAAATTATATAACTAACAATTTTATATAGAAATCACACATAAACTACTTAGTAATCGTGAATGCTTCAAGAAAAAAAAATTGAATTTGAATAATTTATATTTTTAGAATTAAAATTAACCAAATGAATATAATGTACCAAGACAAATGAGGAATTTCAAACTGAAAATTAAACTATTAAAGGCGCACTATTCCTTCACTAGCGATGTTTCATAAAAATCCATTGACAGATTTCAAATCAAGAATAAGCACTATGGAACCAAAACAAGCCATTGGAAATGTTCAAGCGGTCAAAACTCAAAAAGTTGTATATATATATATATATATATATATATATATNATACGATAATGAATATTGAAAAGATATATAATCTAAAAGGTTATTTCCTCGCACGTGTGACAAACCTTATCGCCGACAAAGCGACCGTTACAGCTATACCTGACACATCCAACTAACTCACAGAATACAAACGCAGTTGAATAGAGACAGTGACAGTGAACGCATGTATTCGGCCAGAAGATGGACAATGTCCGAAAGCGCTCGCCAACAGATGGTTTGCAGAAACCAATGAAGACGGACAATGGAAGGTATGTTATATATATAGTAAATGAGAACAGCTGTAAGAAAGAGTTTAGTAAATACACAAAATGAAAAAAGTGCAATGCGTAAAATTTTCGGGGAGATTTCTCGCCCTTTGTCAGTGATGAGTGAAGAGAGACTGGTCTATATTTTTTTTTCTTTTTGTGTGTTCTACACTCTTTAGGGCTGAAAATAGAATGAGCATATGTATGTAAGGTCGGAAGATATATTTACAAATATCATAGTTGTTGGAGAACAGTGGGAACACATTTATTAAATGGACCAGTCATCACAAGGCAAAAACTTATCTTGAAGAGCTTGAATTGACATTGACTTGAATTTTGACTATATTTTGTTATGATACTAATGGTAAACTGGAATACATCACAGTTCACTTGTTTTAATGTTTTTAACATGTTCAACCCTACAATTATTACTTAGCCTAATGTGAGTAATTGTTTATAACACTGCACTCGCTCTGGTCGTTTACTCTCGAATCCCTCTCTAAACCGTTAACGAAGTGTTTAAGTAAGCTTTTAAATATATCAACACTTTCTAAGCATCCGACTCCCAAGCATCGTAAAATATACATCTGTCAAATTAAGTAATGGAATTAATCCTTATTCTTTCCAAATCCTCCCTTTGTAGAAGTGGGTAGGGGATATAGGGATGCTACTCGAGGGGCTCGATGGCAGTCCCAGCTCCAGGTTAATTGCACGAAGGGTTCCAGACAGCCCTAATTTAGAGTTAACCTAAGTCTGAGATCTGGGTCATGCTGCTTTTTCGCAAGAGTCTCCCATCACACTCAGTGTAACTTATATTTGAATTCGCTATCTCTACCTAATTATATATGTAAAATTCTTATTGTATATATGTGTGTGTGTGTGAGTGGAAAAAACAATAGATATCTAGATATATATACTCTGGGATGCCTGCCACAAGAAACTAACGGGTGGATCAAGTGGTCAATAAACACCAATGTCAAGGGTCTAGCATGAGCTAGGGTTCAGCTTCAGTCTGTATTTCCTAAAAACTAAGAAAGCAACCTTAACAGCTGAGATGAAAAGCTCAGAATAGCCCCGCACAGCAAGAAAAATAATTGGGTGGTAGGATCCCAAAAACTTCTAAAGCAGTTCACAACCACCAGAGCCGCTCTTGTGGACTGCCTGAACACTCCATAGGAGGAAAGCTACACCTATTCTAAAAATTACTTACACTTTTAACATAAGTCTTTCGAAAAATGAGAATTAAAGTGGAAAAAAAGTGCCAGCAAAGAAGAATGGATCTCAAATAGATATAGAATGTTCATTTGAATCACCGGAAAGGAATAACAGAAATAGTAAAATTACACAAAATTCATAAATTTAAAAAAGCAGATCTGATAGAAACCTAAGATATTTGATGAAACTTAAACTGCCAACTGAGAGAATCTCTAAATATAAAGAGAGCCATTCGGTCTTCAAAAAATAAAACTTATTCAATCTGAAGTGCTGGAGAGTTCAATTATAAAAAAGTTAGAAAATTCCATTTTAGACAGATTTTGTTCCACAAAAATTTTTCTATATTTCAATGTTATAAAAATAAGGAAGATGTTATGATTATTCTATTTTGTCTTTTTTTTAAACCTTTTTTTTCCTAGTCTGTTATTATTTCAAAGGTCAGAAAATCAACAGTTTGCAAAGATGTGTTACTGAATTTGGTTTTTATATTTTAAAATAGCCAAACCATCAAACAATTGAAATAATTTTTTTAAGTATCTTTCTTAATATATGTTTTTTTAGAAACTTATTTTTATATTAAACACTTTGTACTTTTTCTTCCAATAAACATTTAGTTATTTTTCTATTCATATTTCTTATTTTCTTTGCTAATTATATAATTAAAATGATAAATATGTTAGGAAAGATGATAATAGTTAGAATAAATTAAATTAATCTTACACAATCTTACACAAGGGTCTAAAAAAATTTCCTTCCATCTAATATGACTAATAGCTTGGAATAGCTAAGTGACAACTAGCAACATGTAATTTATCTACAAAGAAAGCCAAATATGTCTAACTTGCAACACTTGAAACATAACAATAATATGTAAAAAAGGCAATTAAATCAACTTATAGGCAGGAGACAAATTGTTTTTAAATTGTATCTTTGTGCTCCCAAAGCGCCTCTTTTAAATATCATTATATATTACACAGTAAGTACATATGGATATGATCATGAGTTATTTTTATAAATTTTTCTACGCGAATGGCGAAAATATTAATTTATTTCAATATGGTTATTTAACCTATCCCCCTCATCCCATTCAACTGTTGCAACAATCAGAAATGTATGTAACGATTTGTGAAAAGAAGCCCATTAGTTAGAAGCTGAGAAGTCGGTTTCCTCATATACTCGTAGAACAGTGCTGATATGAAAGCACGCGACACACGCACTTATGTAGTTTCGACCGTTCATGTTTTCAACTCCTTATATTCAGCATCTATGAGGAACACGTAAGACATCTCATTGAAAAGTCAAGTCGTGCTACTGAAGTGAATAGCTTGATTGCTTTGAGGAAAATCGACTGAAAGCATGTAAGTTACAAGTTCGCTAGTATCAGTAAGAGACAACATAATAACAGTAAACATTAGTTGGAGCCTAGAAGCTGGCGCTTATCGGATATTCGTCCCTAGAAGTGCTGTTAGGTCCGAACTTGGTCCTATTCTAGTTGATTTAGTGATGAAATACTTGCCTTGAAGGGCTCTCTTCCTCCGACCCGGCCCTTGGAAGGTCGCACCGACTGAAGAACTTTGAGAAATGGGCTATTGAGCCCCTTTCCCTAATGACTACTGCATCAAAAGTTTTCCCTTTTTCAAGTAAAAAATTTCCGCTGTTACTTTGTCTCCCTCAAAAGGGCATAACTACTTATTAAGGAACAAGAATAGGTTTACGCAGAAAATGAAAAATCGGTTTATTTGTACCAATAAAAAATGAGAATGTAAGGAGCATACATTATTTTAAATTTATAAGAGATATATAAGAATGAACTTAATAGATAAAAGTGACAAGGAAAAATTAACAATATTCTCTTTTCAGCCCTGAAGAAGCCATCACATGATGTGCGAAAGCTCGGCAAAAAAGGAAAATTTGACTCGGTCCAACCCGGAAGATGAAATGGTAAATATTCTATACGTTTTACAAATAATTTAAGTTTAATGCCTCCTGATATCGCAAGATTTATTAATGCCTGATATTCTAAATAAATTTCATACTTTATTTCTTATTTTATGTTAGTTTTAATTTTAAAAACTCGTTAAAATTTTACTAACAGCCATTTGGTTATTTTATTTGGCTAGACTCCAATTCACTACAAAACGTATGTAGGATAACAATTGGATATAGGAAAAAAAACAATGAGAACATAAAATATACAGCTGACTGCATCTTTTACCCTTAATTAAATGTCATAAAACTTATTATTTGACTAGTAACATTCAAATTAAATTCAGGATGTCATCGTGACTGATGGGACCTAAATCCCAAATTTGTTCAAATTCAATCCAGCATTTTTTAATAAATGTTCTTTAAAAACTGCACATATTTCAAAATAATTTCTAAACTACATTAGTTTATTTTCTATGAGGAATAATAAAGTTTATTTTTAAATGGCGATTTTATTTATTTATCAGCTACTTGAAAAATTAATTTAGTTTTATTAGCACAAGGAATTTAAACTGTATACTACAACAAGAAAATTATGTACAGTTAGTAGAACTGCAGATTTTAAATTTCTCACGAAACATACTGAATCATTTCTAACTGTTTATCAAAGTATTATATATCTATAAGACTTGAATTTAGTTGTAAGTAACAAAGTTATTAATGTAGATCTAATGAAGAAATAAAATAATACTAAATTTTACTTCTTAAAACCAAATTTCTGAGAATTATTAAATCAATATTTCTCATTCATATGGTTAATTTTTTCATTTCATATTGAAGAAAAATAGTTAATTCCTAAAAATATTAAAACTCTTGAATATTTATTGCTGAATAATGTATTTAACAAAAATCTCTAAGAATATTGAATATATAATAAAGTTCGCATTTAAAAGGTATAGATAATTTATTAGATTTATTTTATTTTTGATATATTCATTTAATTTTTTAAAAGAAGCGCATTAGTCAAAATCTCAGAATTTAGAACAATTAATGAGAGGGAATAGAATAAAACATCTATCTGTCCCAGCCAGGACTCGAACCTGGATCTCCTGCTATCCTGACCGGCGTGATTAACCATTACACCACCGGGACGAGCTAGATATCTTATTAAATTCCCACCACAATAGCGTAGCCTAACCCACGAGAAAGACGAATATATCGTCTTAAACTTGAAGGAGCTGAAATCGCAATAATATATATATATATTATAAGGATAATAAACCACAACCAAATAAATATTTATAAAGAAAAATTAAAAAAGTAAATTACGAGAGTCGACAAATAGCTTGAGAATATCAGCTCCTTTGAGTTTAAGACGATGTATTCGTCTTTCTCGTGGGTTAGGCTACGCTATTGTGGTGGGAATTTAATAAGATATCTAGCTCGTCCCGGTGGTGTAATGGTTAAGTACGCCGGCCCGGATAGCAGAAGATCCAGGTTCGAGTCCTGGCTGGGACAGATAGATTTTTTATTCTATTCTCCCTCACTAATTGTTTAAATTTTACGTGGGATAATAAACCACAACCAAATCAATATTTATCTCAGAATTTGGCTTCTTCATTTAAAAAAACATTTTAAATTGATTTTCAGAGAATTATTCTTGTATTTCATAATGATTAATAGTGACCAGCGGGTAAATTTAAAGAAAAATTAAAACTTCTTTGTTTCCACCAGATTCTCCTTCTAGACCATTCTCTAAATGGCCATGAATAATCTCCCACAATTCTTTTATGAAAGAATTTTTTTTTCTTAAAGAATTGGAATTAAGTATAAATAAATAAATCAAGTATAAAGGGAATAAATCAACTGTTATGTTTATGCTATTATATATTGACACAATATAAGCTGCTAATGGATCTTTTCAAAGACTTTTCGTGTATGTGCTCACTTGTACTTTATCTTTAAGATCCTCTTTCAGAAGCACATGTCCTCCTTTTGTTTATTTCTTCATTCTCCCACACACATTCCTTCCCTCGCTACTCCCAAAGTCCCAGGAGGAAAGCAATCCTCTCGAGATTTAGGCAAACAAGAGGGACGCCCCTCAAGACGTCAGAGTGCCGGAGCCACTTGAACGTCTACTAATCCCGACATAAGCCCCGGAGGCAAAAGGGAGGGGGGGCTCTCTGATCCGATGCAGCGCTCTCTGTCTAATCCAATCACAACACGTAGTAGTCACGCGTATTGCCGAGATTAATGAAGCCGCACATCAGATAAGCAAGGCGTATTTCAAGTTCCACAGTAGGGAACATCATATGATGAGGTGTTGAGGGCTAATCACCAATTCCCAGTCGCCTTAGAACAGTTTTAGCCACTTTAGCTCTTGATGAAGAAACATTTTGTTGCAAGTAACTTGCCTACGGATGCTGACTTATCACAGCTTTCACATGCACTACATAATTAATAGAAATATTTGAAAAAAAATAAAAATAAAATTTATCCTAGGGCCCAAGTCCCCTTGATATGAAAGAGGTCATAGATGACATTATAGCTGATTATGATCTAATTACAGTAATAAAAAGAAAAAGTACAAATAAGCAATAGAACAATGTACAAATTTTTCAACATTAATATTTCTTAGTGAAATCACCAACATTTTGAGGTAAACTACCCAATTATTCAAATTGCAGGGCTAAGTTTGTATTAAATTCCTCAAAGTATTTTACTCCTTTATCTCGAAAATATTTTTTTAAACTTTATTTTAGATCTTAGTAATGTCAATGATAATTTACTCTTTATTAGAAATTAGCCAATATATATGGACATTTGGAGCAGACTTCTTTCTTTGAATTTACAAAGGCTTTAAGGATAACATTTAAGAAAATGTTTTTCTTAAATGAATTTCATAAGCCTCTACTCTACGAAAATAAATCTTACAATATATCATCTAGAACAGATTCGGTATGAAATTGAAGTATATTTTTGTAAATAGAAATTAGTCAGAAAAAAAAAATTATAACAGAAAACAATAATAACATTTTTGGAAAATTGATTATCCTTTCCGTTTCCTTTGCGTTAGGTATATCATCTGGGGTACCGCTAAACCTTCCAACATCCAGCGAATACAATCCTTTCAATCCAAAGTCCTAAGAATAATTGCAAACGCTACATATAATGTATCCAACTCTACCCTTCATTAAGACTCTAATATGCGTTTCGTCCAAGACCTTATCTTTGTCCGCTACAAACTCTTCCTCAATAAGCTTCCATTTAACCCTAATTCATATACCATATCCCTGTCGTCGGAATCCAATCCCTACAAACCTCCCCGACGACTAAAACAAAGATGACCTCTTGGGCCTATTACAAATTTACTGGGAGTGGGGTCAATGGGGCACCTTTTCCCTGCAAAGTAACATTTTATTAACTAATTATTTTTTCTTGTATATATGCATATCATTAAGCCATAAAATTACAAAATTTTTTATAAGCTGAAAGTAATAAATAAAGATTTATTTATAATAAAAAAAAGTATTTCAACGAAATCGAAAGATAAATAATACCTGGAATATTCAAATGATATTAAGTACTGTACTTTTTTTTTATCAAGTAATTATTTACTGTTCAAGTGCACTTATCGTCCCAAATGTAATTTAAAAAGCTCATTGGGAGAATGAATTCAAGGAAACTGGTGGATTAGCTAAGATTTACCGATGGAGAAGGGATTGAGAGATAGGTGCTTGTGGGAGGAGAAAGAACAAGTTAAAGAGAAGTGCACCCACTTCAGTGGGACCCCATTAAAGAGGAGTGGGAAATTAAGTGTGTGGGTGAAACTTAAATGCAATCCGAGTTCAGCTAACCAGATAATCAGGGGGGCGACGGAGGCAGGTGCATCTCTCTGGAATGTAGGTCAGCGTAGTTCTCCTAGCCGCCCATCCAGGCATTCAGTAGTAAATTTTCCTCGCCCTGTCTCCAGTCATAACAAAATATGTAGAAGGCACTGCCTAAGAAGGCACTCCTATATAAATATGAACAGTTGTTTGACTGCTCACACCAGTTTCCAACCGTTATGGGATATTCCTACATACGCATACACTATGCGTCATTTCTTGAACATATAATGTTTTAGTTGATATACTGATATATAGTATACTCTTGATGCCATTCAATTTATTTGAATAAAAATGAATGAATGAAAACGAAATAATTTAAGATTAGTAGTAGAATTAGCAAAGATAAAAGAATCTCTGCAATAGCTTGTATTGCATTGTAAATTTATAATATATATATACTATCTATCTCCCCCTAT
>KZ807310.1:67184-77339 GCA_000696205.2 Oncopeltus fasciatus | reverse complement strand
CATATACAAGTATATTTAATAATTCCATTCTATTGTATAATAAATTAAGAAAATTAAATCAAATTATAGGAATGTTGGGAATTGGAAAATATTCTCTTTGAGGTACAAATGGTGGAGTAAAACGATAATTTTGTGGGTAAAAATTAAGATTTTGGTACCTTTGACATAAAAATAAAATCCCTAGATAAGTTTAATATTCTGAATGTTATAGCACTCTAACAATTAGAATTTAATTTCATTTGACATGCTAATTTAAATATTTATGTATTACAGTTTTTTTATTTATTTGATTTAGTTTTTTTATACTAATTTATATTGTATATTATTATTATTATTACTGTTATTAACCAGCACATTACAAGTTGCTTAAAATATGTAGAATGTAGCCACTAATAAAGTTTTAAAAAAATTTAATTTGATCTCTCTTACTGAAATAGGGATCTCATTAAAACAGGTATCTCCTAAATTTAAATTCTGCCTATCCGCTTTTTGGCATTTCATTTTTTTTTATAAATCTACTACAATAGGCTAAGTATGGCACAAATAAGATATCAGATACAAAACTATTACATTCGCTTATAATCCAACTTTCTCAAACAAAAACCATCTATTTAAAGGATTAACGTTGCGTATACGACGAAAACCAAAAGAATGAAAAAAAGCTTGGCTTATGGGTCCGCAAAAATGACACTAACTTAGGTCAATATGAAAACTGTTCAGATCATGATGAAAAATTTTCAAATTACTGCTTCTTTAGCCATCTTAGTGTTTATGGAGAAGACAATATGAATTTAGCCGCATCTTTTGAATATATAGGATTGGAACAGAACCAAATCTAAATTAAAAAAAAAAACTTAGTGATTCCGTTTCTAAGAGAAGTGAAATTTGATATACAGCAAACGGTGGGCACATATTTTATATTTATTCAAATCATTCTTTTATTTTGAGGAGTGTTAGGATATTATTTTTCCGGTCAATTACAATATTTCATTTATCTTATTTTATGGCTGGTAATTAGAAGAGTCACTTGAAAATTGATAATAATTCCACCTACTTTGAACTTTTTTTTTCTTCCTTCNTCTACGTTTAGATATCATTTTTTTTAAATTATTATCTGAAACATATTTAGGTTAAATTAATCACATCAATTTTGCAGTTCTAATAATCATTTTACGTATCATATGCCTTTTCCTATGCACTTCTCCATATTTTTTAAATATTTTTTTATCTTCTTAATAATTTATTTCATTTTTAATTTTTAAATATGTGACTTATTCTCTCAGAACCAATGAAAACTAAAAAGACTCAGAACGTCGATTAAAGTGAGGAAAATATACAAATGGGAAGAAATAAAGCTCAAATGACAGAATTATCACAATATTTAACTTTTATTTAAAAAATAAAGAGAGAGAGAAAAAAATTTAAAAAAAAATTTTGTCCTTCAGAGATATAGATTATTTTTTAATAGTAAGTTTGCTTGAACAAAAAAAGGGTGTTTATTTTATAACAGTAAATCGGACCGATCGTTTTTAGCGCAGCAAATGAGAAACATGACCAAATTCAAATATTCGTTATAGCATTATTATATAGATAAAACTTCTTTATGGTCATTGATTAGCAAATATTACTGAACGGGTGGCCAAACTAGCATCATGTAAGAGGTGGCATGTTAAAACAACAGAAAGGTTAAGAGAAAAAAAAATAAAAAAAGAATAATAACGGACAGGACAGTGGTGACGTGTGATTTCCAATGTACTTAGACTCTGAAAAAAATTGTAAGCAAATTAGGCTTACAGGAAATGTATTCGAGTCCGTTGCTACCACAGTAAATGGAACGAATTCCTCTCTACGAAAGTTTAAAAGCAGCTAAATTGTTTACATTTGTGTTTCAGGTAGGCTTCTGATTGGATTTCACTAGTTTGTTAGCTTGACCACCGTTAAGCTCCCACTTGTCGGATAGAATAAATTTATTTAGTGAACGACTAAAAAGCTGTATCATACGAGTGTCACATTGCATTCAGTGTGATTTAAATTTCCCTTTTAAAACTTTCAAATTTTTTGTTTTAGTTAAGACGGATAAAAGGATAAAGTGAAATCATTATTTTATTATTTTTTATTATTAGAGCGTACACGCGCGCACATACATACACGTCATGGTAGTGTTAGAAAGGTAATTTTACCCGAAAACTCAATTCATTGGCGTACCAAATGCTAACGGAGAATATAAGGTATGGAGTGCTACGGTATTCTATTACATAAGATTAATCATAACCAAATTACATAACTTCAAGCATTTTATTTAATTTTTTTTTACTAGTTGCCAATATACTCATGTGTCATATTGCATGGAGTAACAATAATATCATCTTTCTGGATAACAGAAAATAACTAAATTATAGTGAATCTGAGCGAGAAGCTGCTTATTTAAAGGATCAAATCTTTTTAGATTAAATTTAATAGTGAGAAGAATAAGATTATTGTTATGTTACTATGGTTTCTTTGGTCCTAGGTTGGATAATCAAATTTTGTACTTCTGCCATCCTTCGTAGAGACCGTAAAGCTACATAATAATTTCTACCATAGTCTTGGGCTACCAAATTCTGCTAAATTCACATAAAAGTAACAGATCGTAAATTATCACATGAATTTAATATATTTCGCAAGAATCTAATCTCTGATCTAAGGGGAAGAAAAAAAAGTGGGCAATTATCCATGTTGTGTCTCATGTCAGTTTGTTCAGTCTTCCTGAAAGCAAATTTCGTATGTATTACCTATTAACATGTATTGTATCCATGATAAATACGAGGACAATAAGCTCCAATTTGGGCTGAAGTCCGGCTTATCCAAGGAGATTGCATTAAAAATAAATAAATACATAAAAATTTTAAATGATTTAAAAATTCAAAACGCCATCATATTACTAAAACCTTGGAAGTATGGTACGCCCTGAAATTCCCTTGTGTTTCGGAGGCTTTTCCTTTCTTTTCATTATCAATATTCTATCAATTTTTGGATGACTCTAATATAAATATATTTGTTTTTAATAACTCCTTAAGTTAATATGTAACTAACATCATAACTTTTGGTAAGTAATCGAAGGCATTTTCTGGTACCAATGTGATTTACTTGATCTTCTTGAAAGGGATTCTTCATAGATGATCAAGTGGAGTGGCAATGGATAGAAGTGAACTGGTTTCAGACAACTCGAGTTTCTATCCTGGGTGAAGCTGTATAGCCAATTTTCCCAGGTGACATTGAGCGCAATGCCTCACAAAACCAAGCGTTATATTTCTTTAAAATTACGCAAACATGAACATTAACTAGTTGCTGATTGCCTATATCTCATTGGTATCGTTTGGTTTTGGTTCGTATATCCTTTGACCACTATAGCATATTCCAATACTACAGTTCACATGCGACTTACATTGTCCTATAAGTTCACATCATATAAAAAAAATTATTTTCGGTGCAAAAATACCATTGAAATATATTCGATGTTAACAACTCTTATTTGATAGTGCCCATTTAAATCTTTTACAAATACATATACGATAATGAATATTGAAAAGTATACTATGTGATTTTAAACATTAGTTTCTAAAATTTATTTTCTCAAAGTTTTCTGCTTTCGAAAGTATATGTGACGGTAAAATCTATGATTTATTTTCCTGTAGCCACTATCAGCATGAGAATAATTCTCCTTGTATAACATAATGTGAGAAAACTAGTTGAGTCCCAGCATATCTCAGGGTGCATAACGTCTCAACCTGCAACCCTTTTCCACCCTTTCCATTAACATGTGCTCATCTGTCATCTGATAATTTAGGTACATGCCATAAACCATTTAACAGCCCTTCAGTGATTTTCACGCTCTTAGAGTACGATAAAATATGATTAGGTTTATTGTCGAGAAAGATTTAAGGACTCTTTATGTTTACTTGTTAACTTGATTTTAGAGGCGAGTTTTAATAGAGAACAGTGAGTGTAAAAGGTATGTGAACCAAAAGTGGCTCTAGATTAACTAATTTTTTTTTTTTACAACATACATATTATATATATTACAGTGTGAAATAATCTAGTCAATTGAGATATATACTTTTTTTCGTAATTTTTAAAACTAATGATTAAAAAATATTATATAATAGAACATTATATAAACTCTATGTTTATATCTTTTTTTTTTAAATTTAATTTTTGAATTAAAAATACTCTTATTTGTGTTTACAACAAAGCAAGAGTAAAAGTGCCTTCTTAAATTTATTAGACAAATATGTCCAGCATTTCATCATTAATTTCTTTCATTCATACAGAACAAAACCTACCTGCAACATAAAGTGAGAAATACAAAAACAAAAAATTACTAAAACTTGAAGTTTTTAAGATTTAGTAAAGCTTGTTAAAACACTTATCCATTTGCTCAAATTGTCTTTTTGAGTGATTTACAAGTATTCATATTTAATAAAATTCTTTATCGTCGAAACAACCACTTACAAGAGCAGTCTTTCAACAACTAGCTGTTAATTAATTAACAACAATTAAACTCTAGGAAACTGAAAAGGTATAGCAATATATTAAGTTTGCAAGGAAAACTTGTCCAGGCTTGGGAGATTCAAAATGTTCATTTTCACTAATTATACCTCAAATTATCACTAATAACATTTGTACACCACTTCTTATAGTATATACAATTTTATTTTAAATGTAATACATTACATTAAATTTTTTAATCAAGCAAACAAAATATTTTAGTTTCAAAAGAGAGTCCAAATTGATTGGAATTTTTTTTTAGACTGTTTGGATATTAAATTTTTTTTACATCAATATTATCAAGTGTAATAAATTATTTTATAGCAATCTATCAGAGTGAAAAAATAAAATATCCTTGCCCAAGAAACTCTGGAGTAAAAGGAGTATTTATGAACATTCTACTTCCTAAAAAAGAGAGGAACAATAAATATAACCTGATGTGAAGGATAAATTTTTTCACCCACTTGTAAATAAATTAGGCGAGAGCTAGAAAAGGATTGCATCACATAAAATATTCAGATATCCGGATTGTTCTTTGGCCGCCTTTCCCCACCATATTTCCTGATGTGCTTCAATATTTCACACCTCGAGAGAGAACCATTTATTCCTAAAATATAGAATCGCACTTTGATTCAGCTATCATGTATTTTTAAGAGTAAGATATAAACGATAAAATCCACCTTTTACAGGAAATTAAAACACAATAAATAAGATCATTCATTTTTATTCTCATACAATATTAATTTTCCCTCTTAAACGCTATATATCTGAGAAAATTTCATTTAATTTTAATAATCTATAGTTTTGCCATTTGGTAAATTTTATAAAGTTCCAAAAATGCCAAAAATATTATTTATAAATAAATTAATTTAGATAATTAANTTAATATATTTTAGAAATTTTAAATATTTTTTCTGTAAGATTTCAAAAATAAATTTGAGGTGAGACCAACATACGATTATCATTTAAAAAAATGAAAATAGCCCTACATTTTTTCTGCCTGAAAGGTGAAAAAAAATTATTAATGCTTAATGACTTTCAATTAAATTATACTGAACAAATGCAAAGTTTCAGAAAGAAGTGGTGATCAATCCTTGACGATCCTAATTAGAAAAGTAGCAAGGCGAGAGATTATTGACCGTGGAATCTGATTAGGAAATCCTTAATTTTTTATTCATTTTTTTTTACCCGTGGCAATGAGGAGACAACATATGATTCTTAATGAAAGTTGCTTGCCAATGCAAATGTGAATGAAGGGGTATTGTGAAGTAACAATAGTCGTGCACGCAGAAACTGCGTAATCTTAGCGCATTACCGTATTTTGTTAAACATGTACTTAGATGAGTCAGGCCAGGGGGAGCAATGAGTGTAAAAGAAAAGATTACTAAGCAGGATTCTATGTTGGCCAAAAAAGAGAAGTGGGGAGATACACTCAAGAAGGAGAATGATAAAAAAAAAATTGAAAAATGATATTAAATAAAAATACTTGCAAATTACCCAAAAAGACAATTTGAGGAAATGGATTTTTGTTTATAACAAGCTTCATCTAAATCTTAAAAACTTATCTCACATTGTTTGTTGCAGGTTTTGTTTTGTATGAAAGAAATTAACGACGAAATGCCAGATTAATTTGTCTAATAAGTCTTAAAAGGCATTTTTACTTGTGGTTTATTGTAAACACAAATAATATAAATATATATGTATATTTTGTTCACCTCATTAAATAATTACCTCTACTTATTACAAACTAACCAACTGCAACGTAATAACTGATACATTAATAAGATTAATGAGTAGAAAATATAAATTATTTACAGCTAATAAATGAATTAATAAGTACAAATAGATTAAGAAGGCTTCAAGCTAACTTGTTAATAACTGTCACTTATAACTTGACATTGCATATATTTATATATATATATATATATATATATATATATATANTATATATAAATTATAAACAAATTTTACAAAAAAAATATAAGAATACAATAGTTATTATTAGCATAGCAAACAAATATTCAATATACTAACTTAGCAGAAATTATTTTTGTTTAATGGTTCAGAAAACAATTACAATATGATTTTCCTTATATACCTTCCTCTGCACTGCACGTTTTTCTGATTTTTATTTTATTTTACTGATGTTGAATTCGAAGGCGGGCTAATGCTGATGCTCCCCTTCTAAATTGTCCTTTCTGTTGCATCGATTCAGTAATTTTAAATTTTGGATTGGCCTGTTAGCTGAGCTGGGGAAACACGATTTTCGGTTTGTGATCTGCTGTCGTACGAAAGGCTGCATACAGAGGCCGTGTCTCTGGCAAACACTGCCACCTCACTCTGTACCGCGAGAGCTGCGGAAGTATCCCAAGTATGACGTGTTGGGCTAAAGGAGCCGCCAGACAAAGTCCTCCCAAAACTATTCTCTGTAGCACGCATGAGATTTTCCAAAAGTAACCGCGAACCACGCAAGTGCCGTCTGACGGGGAGGGGAGACAGGACGTTTCTCGCTTTAGCCGCCTTCAAGTAATATACTAGTAAAACAAACTTTCATCCAAGAGCCTTCCACATTTTTTTGGATTCTTTGCAAATTTATCGGTAAAAGATTGATCCAGTATCTTGAAATTCAAAACAGGTTACATTTAGCTGTAAGCAATTATCCAATAGAAAAAAAATGTGAACAATATCTCAAACCTTATCAATTTCCTTGTCTTACTCATTATTAGTTAATGATATTATATAATTTTGCTGAAAAACGTGGTTATTTTGAAAAGGAGAGCTTTTTGACCATAGATATTATTAATAGATGATTTTAGTTGGGGTTCGTTAAAGGTAGATACAAAAAAAATACAAATTAAAAAAAAAGTGTATTTTTTTAAAGATTTAAAGATCTGCCAACGTTTCGGCTTACATTGTAAGCCATCTTCAGGGCTGCCTATCATGAAGACGAGAGAGGACGTCCTGTCCCTCATGAAAGGGGCATGAACTCATGGAAGTTCACATTTACACGACTGACTCAGTCATGGAAATGTGAACTTAGGGACAGGACGTCCTCTCTCGTCTTCATGATAGGCAGCCCTGAAGATGATAGGCTTACAATGTAAGCCGAAACGTTGGCAGATAATCTTTTAAAAAATACACTTTTTTTTAAATTTGTATTTTTTTTGGATCTACCTTGACCGTAATTATTTTGTTTGAAAATTGAAGAGGAGTTACAATATAAGAGCTAAAAACGGAAAGTTGAAAGTTTTGGTTCAATTTATAAATAAAATAGAAAAAATGTGATAATAACGTAATGTAGGTTTCCACTGTGCAGCGTGCTTAGACCCATGCTTTCATAAATTGACAGAATATAAAATGTTAAAAAAAAAAAAAAAAATTTCATCACTTATATATATTTTTACTCCAATCAGTATTACAACTGATAAATGTTTTTGGTAAGGATTTTCTAGCTTTATCAGAAGGTTTCGTTTGAAATATATTGCTTTATATTAAAATAGAAATTAAAAAGAATCTATAAAAGAAAAAAAGAACGTGCCAAAAATAAATAAATAATAAAATAAGGGTACTCCATAATAGGGCAGGCGAGAGAGGGAAAACTCCTAATTCCCTGGAGCTCGATCACAGAGGTATTATCGTTCTCCAAGGCTTAGCCGCAAATCATATAAAGAAGTTTAATATGGAATAATTTATTTTTTCATACAAGACAGTTATTGCCCTGAGTTAGTTGATTTTATAATTACCATTAATTTTGATTCTGTTTTTTTTAATCAATAAGGCAATGATAAGCCATTTAAAAACCACAACTTTTATAACTATTACACAAATTTTCAAAATATTTTAGCTAAGACTACTATAGTGACTTAATAAACTTTTCAATTTATAATAACCCTTTAGATTATTTACCTAAATCTTTTCATGTTTATATCTCATTCTTTCTCTTAAAAAAAAGTAATATTTGAGCTAGGTTCTTTTGTGCTCTGAGTCTTTGACTTATACATGACAAATTGTGGAAACTTCGGATTATCAAATAGTTTTTGCACTAGTGAAATTAATCAGCTATAACGGATATTCAGCAATGATTGACTATTATATGTAGTGGCCAATTACTCTGATCGAGAAATGAATTATACTCCCTGGAAGCCCTATTCGTGACGGATATGTCAGAATGTAATGGTAAAATCTTCTTCGGCTATAGACATGCATAGCCAAGGGGCAGCATGATTGGCTTTCGGCCGGGGAATTACGTGCATGCAAGACATCCCAATGTATTCCACAAACCTCGGAGCCAAAGACGGCAATTAGGTAAACAATACAACACACAAATGCTTCAATCCGATCTTACTGTTATTATTCGCATAAAGTTTTAAAATAATGTGGGTTAATCAAGTTATATGTGTTGCCATGTTCTACACATTACATTGGACTGTGACAGGTCTATAACTATAACACGGAATTGTAACAAAAAGTTTTTATTATTGCCAACGTTTCGGCTTAAATTTTAGGCCTTTTTCAGAGCAATGGGGTGATGATGGGAGAGAGACTCTCAGGGTAACTAAACTATGATTGATTTATGACTTACCACCCCCATTGATCTCAATAAGGCCAAAAATTTAAGCCGAGACGTTTGGCACAATATAAAAATTGTCTGCTTTTTAAATTTAATATTTTTATTTCTTCAAATTCCTAATCGGAAGTCCCGACCCATATCCTATTATGATATATTATATCCTTCTTTTTTGTGTAGGCGATATAGACTCAAGTGATCTTTAGCTGACATAAGTCGTAATTTGAGCACATTGCCAAAAAGAGCAGCTGAAGATATATCACGGTGGTACACCATAATTATGACTGCAGGAGTGCACCCTATAAGAGAACATTGGAACTATTGTTCACAAATAATACTGGAGAAAACCGGAATTTTAACCCAGAATATAAATGTACTTATACTCTCTCTCTCTCTCTCTCTCTCTCTCTCTCTCTCTCTCTCTATATATATGATTACAGTTATTTTAATGTCAGTCACAGTGTATATCGANTAAATATATATATATAAAATAACTATTTCTAGTCAATTAAAGACAATGTTTAAAAACTTTTTAGTTTAATTAAATTTTCATTGACTCCCGACATGTTTCTACTTTACAGAACTTGTCAAAGAGTTCATAAGTTCTCTACTAAATATTAGTAATTAATTTAATAGAACTTAGAACTTATTTATAGATTATCAGCTACTCCTAAAAGAAACTTTTTTCATCCAATTTTAACTTGGGGAAGTACCTAAAATGTTAGACAGATCAAAGACTAATAATACAAGCTTAACCTTCTGTCCTACAACTATTTTTGGGATAGGATAACCTACTTTAGAGTAAACCCAACTTGCCTACCCTCTGTTTCCAGCTTCATGTTATTAAAGAAAGGAAAAGATTCCCAAATTTAATTTAAATTTAGAATATTTAATAATAATGTATGGAATAATAATTAAATAATATTTGAACAAATGACTGTTTTTTTAAATGTTATTTTCAATAATTATTAGTAAATACATCATAAATTAAGTTTTTATTTTGAATATAAAAACCAAATAATAACTTAAGCGATGAAATATTATATATATATATTTCAATT
>KZ807310.1:45177-56490 GCA_000696205.2 Oncopeltus fasciatus | reverse complement strand
GTGCCCAGGTCTTTTTGATCTTATATATGTAGGTATATTTATATATATCATTTTTTTTTTACATGTAATTTAAGAGTATCAGGTGATGAAGAGTATTATTTCGAGTAATGAGTGGGACCTCTTATTTTTTATAACATTTTGCAAAATGAATAAAGTTTCTTCATTTTAATTATGAGACATAAAAGTGTGTACTGACTGAAGTTTTCTTTATTGTTTTTGTACTTTAAAAGTACATCTTATAAAGCATGTTCAAAATATATTGAACCTAGAGAAGTAAAAATGACAGTAAAAGGAATGATACGAGGGATCGCTAAGTGGAACTTTTTAAAAAAAGGTAATAAAGTAGAATTTATATGTATTGTTTACCCAAACTCTCTTGAAAGTTACAGCTTCCCTAAGTGAAATCTCCATTAAAGACAAGAATGGGTCCGGGGTGCTGGATAAGGACGAAAATAGTTTAGAATTAAGCGACGACCTGAGAGGAAGGTCCTTATTTATCCTGGCAGGCCAAGAAAAGAGCCAATCCCAGGCAAAAGAGCGGGTAATCTAGAATTCTACATAAATCCCCGCGAAGTATCAGAGGTTTTCTGGCCGGTTTCCTTAACTCTTGAAGAAGGTTCTCACAGAGACTTCAATGAACCTTATCGATATTCACCTATCGATAAGATGTATAAATTCCCAAAAGGTAATTTAGTCATAAAGTGACTTTAACGACAAGGGAAAATTCAGCTAAATACGAGGTTTAAGTTAAACTATTGTTTACTAAATAAGATCTTTGACCGCAATAGAGAGAATACATTATTTAAATTAAAGGTATTTTCATACGTAACAACATCAATTATTTGACCAGGTAATAATCATAGTGATTAAAAAAACTTCAATTTCAATATACTATTGATTATTTATGTATCATGATCATCTAAGTCTATTATTCTATTTTTGCCATTTTATCTCTCAGACGATGGATGTGTACATTCCTTGATTTGTAAACACTTTACAGACGCAAGGTTTGACGGATTATGATAGCTTGTGGTTTAAAATGATTCAGTCGTATTAAAGACAACTGTATAAGTCAAAATCGTAGTAGGGAAATAGAAATTCGCTGAAGCATAAACAGAAAAATCAGAATTTTTGGCAATCGTTTAAAATCTATATTTATATATGTACTTAAATAATATACTATAATAAGCATCCAAATTAAAATAAAGCAAAGAAAATGATCCTTCAAAAGAGGAATAAGATTTATACTTGCATAGTGCCAGTTCTTGGTGCGGCAAAAATTACGTTAAGAAATATATCCAATCTCTTAAAAACTGTGAAACTTGTAAAAAAAAACAAAAAAAAACAAGATTTTAATATTATATTAATACGGTATAAAAGTAAAAATTTATAATCGCTACTATAACGTCTACGCAATATCCGAACTGCATAGTGTGAACTGAACAGAAATAAAAATGAACCTAATGGTTTAAATAAATACTGTGCTAAAGTGTAAGCCCTTATATTTGTTTCATAATTCCTAAAAAGTGTAATGCTCGATAATTTTTATGTAGAAAAGAAAATTTATATTTCACGCCTAGTTTTATACAATAAAATTACATTTGTTCGGCATATTTGTAAATTTTCAGTCAAATTAAGTAAGTCGACTAAGATACGAAATTCACGAATATGTTTATTAGTTAATTATGTATTGGTTGGGAGAACTTCTATTTACATTAAGCATCTACGTGACCCAGATAGAGCAGTCCAGTCAGTTTACGTGCGTGACTCTCCAAACATGGCTGAACACACACATACGTATACACAATAAATATTTCACTACTGATTATTTAAGTAGAAATAATTTTTTTTCTTTGACAATGTAATAGAAAAAAAATTATTCAAATATTAAAACCTTATTAGCGATGAGTTTTTTTAACTATAAATAAATTATTATCGTTATTATTTCATTTGAAGACAAAAAAAAAGTTAAGGGGGGAGACTTTAGAGAATGGATCAATTAATAGACCGTTTATAAATTATTTTATAATTTCAGCGACTTATACTAGCTGTAAAGTAAAATTTTCTTACCATTTTGTTTAGTAAAAGCCTGTCACACATGAGCTGCGTATACTAAGAAGATTTCCGATCTTTAATTTAATATGGATATAAAGAATAAATTATAATTTTTAAGTCAGAATAAGTGTAGAAAGAACGACCTTTAAACCTAGCCCAAAGGGTAGGGAGAGAGGTTTTATTTCTGAATACATACCATTAAGCCTTAAAAATATATTAAAGAGCAAATACATTAGGAAATGGAACATTTACCCTGTTATATATTTTCTATAATGTTATTTTTAAACTCAAACCACATCGAAAATATCCCGATTATAAATTTTGGTCTAACTCTCCCTTCTCTTAACGGTTTTCAACAAAAAAAAATAACTCATTTGAATGTTTCAAAAGCTTAAAAAGCCAATTCAGTTCTTATATTGAAAAATTAGAGGGCCAGCCCAACACTCGAAATTATATTCTTTGATTCAAATTATGATGATAATTCATCATGATTTGAATGTCAGGTAATGCCCTTTACCGAACGAGAGTCTAATAAATAGTTAGCAATTTCAGCTGAGCCGAGTACAAAACGATATATTCGTCATACTTGGCGATCAGACTCGTATTGAGGTGGGAGGAGCCAGAAATTATGGTAATGAGATTTTGTTTTGGATCCCTGTACGATTCAAATTAATATATTCTTTAATATTTACCTTAATTTTCAATTTATTGTAAAAAATTTATAGGTAATATTAGAAAATGTACTTGATGTTCTATGCCTAACAGTAACAAAGATATTCACGATATTCACTGTTAAAAGCTTTCAGCTATTCATGAAACAATTTGAAAAAAATAAACCTGAATGTTGAATATTGGTTTCTTATTTTACATAACGCGGACTCTATAGCGCGTGCAGATGGATATGTATATATTTGTAAGTGCATAAGTACAAACCTTGCCTTATATTCTGATTCTGAGAGCATTTTCAGAGTCTACAATTATCAAAATAATGAAACCTTTTGAAATAAATAATGAAAGTACGTTTTGTCCTCAAGGCTATCTATCCTAGGGCATTTTTAGTGCCCAGGTCTTTTTGATCTCTAAGACATGTAAATTAAATTTCAGTCTTCCTCATACATTACGTTTCGCGTAGATAGCGCAGACATTTGTTCACCCTTAAGACAATCCTCCCCCTTTCTCTCTCATACCCTCATTCTATTTCTTACTCACTCTTTCTCTCTCCACTCCCACACACCCACTCATTCTCCCATATCCCTCTCTCTCTCTATCCTCCCTCCCTTTCTTCCTTTGTTCAACAATTATTACTCCCAAGTATGAATTTCATAGTTAATTCGTTTGGGTCATTTTACGGCGTTAACCTCTTTTCGTCCGAGTTAAAGTAAATAGGATGGTAAACAACTCCCTTTTCGTGGTGAAGGTCTTTCCCCTTACTTTATATTCTGATTGTCATTGCAATATTGAAGGTAGAAAAAGGGAGGTTCAGTTTAAAAAAAAATATTTTATTGATGCAACCTTAACTTAAGCAAACAATAAATGTACGTGTGAAACATTGTTTGAATAATTTGATTTACAAGTCGTTGAGGAAAATTTGAGTAAAATACACACATAAACACATTTAATACAGTATCTGTAGAATGCTAGGAAGAGAAAGTGGGAGATCGCTCAGTTAACTTTGCTTTAATATATTCTAGAATTTCATGCTGAATAACGTTTCTTGTAAAAATGTTAAATATATGTTGTAAAACTGGCATATTACACTTTATTGATCTGTACATTTTTTGCTTAAAAATATAACTGATAATGTATATACGACAAAGATTTAAAAATAATAAATTTTGGTCTCCTTCTAAACCTACTCCTCTCTCCTGACTGATTTCATCTATATATATCATTTTTTTTTTACATGTAATTTAAGAGTATCAGGTGATGAAGAGTATTATTTCGAGTAATGAGTGGGACCTCTTATTTTTTATAACATTTTGCAAAATGAATAAAGTTTCTTCATTTTAATTATGAGACATAAAAGTGTGTACTGACTGAAGTTTTCTTTATTGTTTTTGTACTTTAAAAGTACATCTTATAAAGCATGTTCAAAATATATTGAACCTAGAGAAGTAAAAATGACAGTAAAAGGAATGATACGAGGGATCGCTAAGTGGAACTTTTTAAAAAAAGGTAATAAAGTAGAATTTATATGTATTGTTTACCCAAACTCTCTTGAAAGTTACAGCTTCCCTAAGTGAAATCTCCATTAAAGACAAGAATGGGTCCGGGGTGCTGGATAAGGACGAAAATAGTTTAGAATTAAGCGACGACCTGAGAGGAAGGTCCTTATTTATCCTGGCAGGCCAAGAAAAGAGCCAATCCCAGGCAAAAGAGCGGGTAATCTAGAATTCTACATAAATCCCCGCGAAGTATCAGAGGTTTTCTGGCCGGTTTCCTTAACTCTTGAAGAAGGTTCTCACAGAGACTTCAATGAACCTTATCGATATTCACCTATCGATAAGATGTATAAATTCCCAAAAGGTAATTTAGTCATAAAGTGACTTTAACGACAAGGGAAAATTCAGCTAAATACGAGGTTTAAGTTAAACTATTGTTTACTAAATAAGATCTTTGACCGCAATAGAGAGAATACATTATTTAAATTAAAGGTATTTTCATACGTAACAACATCAATTATTTGACCAGGTAATAATCATAGTGATTAAAAAAACTTCAATTTCAATATACTATTGATTATTTATGTATCATGATCATCTAAGTCTATTATTCTATTTTTGCCATTTTATCTCTCAGACGATGGATGTGTACATTCCTTGATTTGTAAACACTTTACAGACGCAAGGTTTGACGGATTATGATAGCTTGTGGTTTAAAATGATTCAGTCGTATTAAAGACAACTGTATAAGTCAAAATCGTAGTAGGGAAATAGAAATTCGCTGAAGCATAAACAGAAAAATCAGAATTTTTGGCAATCGTTTAAAATCTATATTTATATATGTACTTAAATAATATACTATAATAAGCATCCAAATTAAAATAAAGCAAAGAAAATGATCCTTCAAAAGAGGAATAAGATTTATACTTGCATAGTGCCAGTTCTTGGTGCGGCAAAAATTACGNTATATATATATGTGTGTGTGTGTGTGTGTGTGTGTGTGTAGGGGGAGGGTTGTGTGTGTACTGTATCGTTGGTTAGATAAACTTATGGTCATATTTTTAGCTCCTCTAATGTAGGATCGGGAAAGATCCGTTAGTTATTCAAAAATCACGCCATGATACCAACGTGATATGCACACATTATCACATATTAATAAAACACGAAGTTAATTTTACTGGTTAATTACAACAAAAAAGGTAAATATAATTCAATGCGTATTATTTCAAATATAAAATAATAAACTATAACTGTGAAGTGTCCTCAGAATAAGAAAAGTAAAGTCTGAACAGTCTATTAGAAGTCATTGTTCCTTGCCGGGAACAGTCGGGAAGTGTAAAGAGCTGGAAATTTCGCTATTCATTCAGAATTTAGAGAACAGTGGTACTCTTTAGCGCAGTGGACATGAGGATTCATTTGAGCCTCCGTTAATTGAAAAGTTAATTAGAACTTCCTTTCCTAACTCCCTCCGATTGTATTAGTTCTTCGGCGTTCCCTCAAAGCTGCGCATTGTCATCTTCAAGTAATTAGTAATGCGAATCCAAGCAGCGAAAAGCAAATGCAATGGAAGTAGTCAATGTAATTGAAATAGAAATATATTGTATATTTATTCATTAATGTTCTATATTTTAATTACATTTGCTGCACGATTCTATATAATTTTAGCTGTTTACTAATTAATTTAATTAATAATTTACGCCTATTGTTCTGTACGGCTTTATGGATTTATCTTACATACATATTAAATTTTATTTATAAACATCTTTAATTTAATTTGGGAAATCAATATATCTCACGCAGAAATTAGATTTGTTCCTTTTTAAAATTGTGAATAGTCCAGTAGTAAATAATGATATATAAGCGCATTTGCATACATATATATGTACATATATACTCATAAGCGTATAATTTTAAAGGAACTTTCAGCTACTCTTATACGAGAGGAAAAATGTATAAAAATGCATCATCGTACGTACCATCCTAAGTAGTTTTCATTCGGGGAAATCTGTTTTAAGACTAACTAACTCATTAGACTAATATAGAGGAACAAAAATTAAAATTTCTATTTGAGTATAAAAATGAAAATTTAAGTACCAGTTGAAGTACCTTTCATATGTAAGGGTGTTAAGCCTATTCATAACAGGAAAGAAATAACCCCGTAGCCGTACGCCATTGGACGGCCGGTCAGATTTAATTTGTTTTGTTTGAGTTCGTAATCTACTTCCAAAAATAAGTATAGAACTAAAAGTATTGCAATGAGGTACGAATTAGGCTACATGGCATATGCTTATTGTTGTCAGGAAATCATGTAGTTCATCAGATTTCAAAAGTCAAAAACTTGACGAAGTTTTCAACCATTGCGCAGATTTACACATTTTGGAAATAACACAAAGTAAAGAAAATACAACTTTTCATTCATGAGCATAGTAAATGTTATTAAACAAGAATTTTCTGTAACCACACACAAGAATATATATATTTGAGTAGGAATTGCTGAACTCATTGAAGCAAGAGAGGGACTATTTAGTACATACATTACCAATAATGTCGACTTCCGGAATCAAGGCTACGTTTTACTGGCATGTATTAGAACAATCATAAATATATTTTTAAATTAAAAGACCTATTTCATTTAAAACAAAGGTGGTCAAATAAAATTTATGATAAATGAAATTTTTAATGAAAGTATTTTTTTAATTAGTAAATAAATTGAAAGAAATATAGAATATATAAAGAACATAGAATTAAAAATAGAAGATGTTAATAATATGGGGACTGTAGACCATAGGAGATGTGGGAAATATCAGCCAGCATTATTAGAGCGATAAATAAAATAAATTTATTAATATAAACATAAGAGAAAAATGATCTCCTTAAGTAGTTAATGTTCCTTTGAATACCAACAAACAAATAATAAAATAATATTTCTTCTGAATAATAATAAATAATATTAATTTCTAATTACTTAAATAATAATCAATCTGGGACTTAATAAAGTCTCCAGAAGAATTGCCCCTCTCTCAAATAATGTGCACCAAGGGTACTTATCGGTCTGAAGAGAGCGGCTACAAGTCCCAAAATGAAGATGGGTGCTGGGAGATCCTCCTCACACTGCGGCAGTCCGATGAAATCTGTGGGCATCTCAGGCTTTCCAGGAAGCTAGTTGGAGTGTCCCATAAAGTGAAGGCTGCCAGCGTAATGCAGTGGGCTAGGTGGTCTAGCGAGGACTGACTACAGGCAGGCAGAGGCCCAGGGGGGCAAGAGTCCAGTGGCGGGATTAAGCAGCCACTCCTCAGCAGCGACGAGTACGCACGCGAAGAGAGAGAGAGACAGGTGTAAGAGAGAGGGGTGAGATGGGGCAACACAACTTACACAATTCAATTATAAATATACTTAAAATTTATTTTAATTTAATTCAAACTAAAGTGTGGCAGATGTGAAAGTCGCCAACAGAAGATATAAAGTATTTATTAATTATCAATATAAATATAGAAATAAAATAAAAGCATATCCTTACGATTTGTTCACTTATTAATTCTTTTTTTTAAATTTGATTCGAGACTGATCAAATTTGCTAATCAGATACATATCTCCAAAGATAACAATTTTTATAATATCCCTGACAATGTAGTAATAAGAAAAAGAGAAAGAAATAACGAAGTAACTTACTGTGGAGAAAAGTATTATTTATCATTACTCTTTTTATCGAATGCTTTTTATTTTATTTGAATTAAAAGTTCTTGTTTAAGCACTTATAATCATGGAGGGAGGGGCTATCTACAGGTCACCACCTTATTCTAAACGCCCAAGCACAAGCCATTTTTTCATTTCTCGACTTTAAAGATCTGTCCGGGGAAGTAGCGCCCAGGTCGTAGTGCTAGTTTTCGTAGTCACGGGTCCCTTCTGTCCCTGACAAATTAAAACTTCTAAATTTTGCCTTAACACGAATCACCATTTCTCTTATATCAAGTTAAAACTGTTATTACCTTTAAATCATATATCAACATTAGTAATGAAAAAAAAATCATTATTTAACTTTATATGTTATTTTATTTTTTAAATTGGTAGTAAAAGTAGTTGAGGTTATCATGTTTCGATGATCTCAACCTTTAAAGTTTCTAAAATATTATTTACCCCTAGTTAATACACAGTTTAACATAGTAAGCAGGACGTCTATAAATTCAACAACCTTTTTATTTAATAGTAAATCCATACTCAGAGAAGTGAATTTTTTTTTAAACATTAAAGAATAAAACTTTCATAAACGGTGAATGATAAGAAGAGCTACGTGGAAATGAAAAATGATTAAAACACATGGATCCACATATAGAGTGATGTTAGTTGCCTAGAGGTTCAAGACCTTATTCATTTAAGATTCAATAATGAACAGGTAGATAAGATAGATAACATTGTATAGATTGTACCAATAACTGGGTACAATGTTCGGGAATAAATGAAGAATCGACTAAGAAGTTTATAATTAAATCAGGTGGTGAATTCTGCTCAGTCAGCACTACATTATTTATTTGTTTTTTGTTACATTCTTTATGATAAGACAAATTTTGTAACGTGTTACAATGTTGTTCAATTGACTGTGAATTACTATACAGTGATAGGGGGAGAACATAAAATAAATAAGAAAACTAATATTAGTTTAATTAAAATAGTACGCCTAACAATCCTCTTTCTGTGTGATCGCGGAAGAATGGAGCACTTGTCTATCTAATCTAGTAGAATAGCAAGTTAATGATACAGAACTGAGCTAAGGAAATGTATCGCTGAAGAAACGACAAAGCAAGAGAAGAGCAATTGTTAGGCCACGAAGCAGGAATCAGAAGAGCGTCACGTGAATTGGATCAGCCAAAAGTGGCATGAAGGTGATAAATGTAAGTCTAAATATTTTTAGAAGCAAAGGCAGAAGGACGATCACCTGCAGATTCACGTAAACTCTGCAATATATTTGTTATTATTTATTTATTGATTTATAGAGTTAGCCTCCCTTTTTAATCACTTAGGATCATGCAGGAAGGAGCTATATGCAGGTTTCCACCCCATTCTAAACACCCATGGCTCAGAACAAGCTTTTACTTAAAAATAAAATATTGCTATGAGCGCTATTAAAACCCTGTTACCCTGGTGTCCCACTCTACCATCTTCCATCAACTTGAAAAGGGGGGGTCTCAGTGATCGAGATGGACTGAAGCTGTTCTCCCATGCTATCAGAATTAATGTTCTTAACAGATGGAAAATGAAATATTGTATACAATCTATACAATTAATGAGATGCAGGAAAAGGGAAAAGTATGAAGAAGTAAACTGGATTTCGTCTTCATTCGCAGAATCTTTTTCATTGACGTAGAATTTGTACTGAGAACATTTGAATTGGAAGAGCAATGAAGTATATAATGCAGACGTGTGGGAAACAAGAGGACTTATAGGGACACAATGAGTGGAGGGAACAGGTGTGTTCGATTGTCGAGAGTGCCCTGGATGGATGACCTGACCGAGAGCGTTTGTTCCCGTCAACGGAGGGTCTTTCAGGGGCTACATTTCAGTGGGGGGAAGGGGTGCCAAAAACCTTATGGGGGTTCATTCTGATTTAGTGTGAAGCACTTCACACCAGAATGGAGGCCTTCACTTTACCCAATGGGATCCCCATGAGGCTAAGATTTCACACAGAATCAATCAAAATATTATTGGATATGATGATCCTTACGGAAGAGAACAATTATGGAAAGTAGGAATTGTCAAAGAAAAAATCACCATAAACCTTCTTATGGTACCCCTAAATAAGTTACCCACGTTACTAAATAGGTATATGCCAAAATGTGTCAGTTATTGAAATTATGCAGGTTTCTAGTCGTAAAAGGACCTTACACGATTTTGCGTGTTCGACTGTTATTATTGATACCCTCAGTTGTGAATAATATATCTGAGCAACTCAGCAATCAGGTTGCATAATACATTTTTAATCTAAAAATAATTGAAATAGACGTTTCTGAATTATTAATACGGTTTATGTAATATCGGTCTGACTCGAAATGTCACCTTAACTAAACATGGTTGATTTAAATTTTTTATTTTTACAAGTTCAAAATAAAAATAAAAATAAAATATGCATTTACTATTTGTTTAATAATTAATTCATATGATAAGTTGCATTCCTAGATAGAGCCATAATGACGCCATAATGGCTTTCACAACGCTATATCTACATTTTGAAAACTGTTATCGTTAGAAAACTTTTTTTGATTAGCGAGGACCTGCTATCGTAAAGTCCTTGGCCAAATCGGGAAAATAAAAATTAATTACTTAACAAATCGTAAGAGCATACTTTATTTTTATTTACATTTTGAAACATGTAAAAATAAAATAATTTGAATCAGTCAGTTCAGTTAAGTTGACATTTCGAGTCAGACCGTTATATCATAAACGGTATTAAAGATTCAGCTAAGTCAATTTCAATTATTTATCCTTTAAAATGAAAATTTATTTTGCAACCTAATAGTTATAGATATAGCAATGTGAAATCCACCAATACTTATGTATGGCCATGTTCTTAGATGGAGCCTTAAGGGGGTCAATTTTTTATTATTTTTAAATTAGTCTATTATCTTATTTATCTATCTTTTTAATTTATTTTGCCACAATACTAAAAAGAAATTTTTAGCAACTGTTAATTTTTGTACATATTAAAAATCTATAATAATATACATTCTGACATGTTATTATATATAAAAATGAAATAAAGTGAATGGACAATGTGAAATTCAATATACCTTTGAAATTTGAAACGTTGAAACCAACATTCACATGTCTTGACGGTTGGGGCAAGATCGCCATAAGTCTCAACAAAAATTCGATGACATTCAGATGCGTTTTTCTTTTGATTAAATAAGAAAATCATGACATGCCGCAAATGCTCTTTATTTGGCTTAAAATTAGACATTTTTAAAATCAAAGAAAGGTATGATACGTCCACGTAAACGACTTAAAAACAACTGACTTTTGTAAACAAATGACTAACAAACAAAATAGCGTTTAGAGATAAGCAAATCCTTCAATAGGCTAAGAGCGCATTCTATTGGAATTAAAA